>CAJQZN010024959.1:0-11536 GCA_907164685.1 Colias eurytheme | reverse complement strand
TTCGTATGTAGATAATATGTAAATATAGGTTTAAACAAATTCAAATGACCCGCGTATCTTAGTTATTAAATAGCTAATGTTACCTACTACAAATGCCAACACAATAGCTGGTTAAATCTAAATTGATGGTCATTGGTTAAACTTAAGTGATTTTATTAAAATTGAGTCATTTTAATAGGTAACATTTATTTTTACCAGTTTTATCTTCACAGTGTTACCACACATGTGTTATAATAATATTGTTTTATCCACATTAAAAATCGTCGACTGTTTTTGTTTATTGTTTGGATGAAACATAAATCAACTGCGCTTTTTGCTAGTAAATAATGTAATTTATACTAAAATATAAACCTAAAGGCATTAGGAAATGTGAACTTATTTTTAACTGACTTCAAAGAACTATTCTATTTATTCTATTCTATTCTATTCATAAAAGCTATCGTATGATTGGTCTACTGTAGTCTTATAAAGATGAAAATGAGCTGTAGTATAAAAAAAAGTTACCAACTCAATAATATTGATAAAATTAAGCACAGCTAAGTAAATAAAAAAAAAATCTGAGGAAATGCAAAAATAAAAAGGTTAACATTGTCAATACCATAGTCAACAAAACACAAAAGCCAAAAAATAACATTGTACATACATGAAATTAAAGTCAATCTCCTACGGGGTTACTCTGATCCCCTATAGCAATATTAAATCCAGTGTGGGAAGGTGACGGCGCGGGCGCTAGAAACCCCGACTAGTGCTATCACTTTCTCACACTGAGATTGTACTGCTATAAGTTTGGCAGCTCCGCCCCGCTAGCCAACGTGGACTTCAACCATATCTACAAGTCCCCCGGATCACGCTTATACTGTTATCAATAAAAAGTATATAAGATAAATCATTGGCACAGATGCATGAATGGAAAGAAGAAAAAATATCTTTGTAATTTAAAAACTTTTTTAGAAGAGAAACCTAAGAGAGAAACCTACGTCACAAAAGAACAAGATACTAAATTATTTATAGTTATAAATAAATTTTAGTGTTAAAGCACTCTAGTATATAACGAAGTATGTATTACTTATTCATATTCTTGTTATTTTTTTGTGCCATCGCATTCACGTTCAACATTCCGTGCGTATGTATGTAAGTGCCTTCGTGTTCGGTTATTTTTGAAGTGAAAACTTCTTTTCTTTTTTTTTATGACAGAGCAAGCAAAGGGGCAGGTGGGCCACCTGATGTTAAGTGGTCACCACCGCCTATAGACACTTGTAACACTAGAAGTGTTGCAGGTGCTGTGCCGGCCTTTTATGAACAAATAAGCTATTATTTAGCGGCGTTGGGTATAAAATCATAAACTCGCGTCAGGACACGTGGCCTTATACCTATTCCATGCGTAAGACGGATACCATTCCAAAATATCAAACATGCTGAACGTTATTAATCAAGTTTTCACTTCTGCCGGCACTTCCGGAGTGCAACCAGTCTTTTTTTATTATTATTATTGAATTGCCGGCATGAGTGTAGTAGCTTTTACTGTATTCACAAAGGTTGAGGATAATTTATTATAAATAGGACATCATGCAGTTCCTAGTTTAATTATTATAAATGACTGACATAAGGTACAATATACACGCATATGGGTATATTAGCCGGTAGATATTTTGGGATGTAAATTAGTATTGAGATAAAGCATCTGTGATCGTTATTAGAGGGACTTCATTAATGGGGAGGGACATCCATATGAGGAGCGGGGTGGGCGTTCCTCCGCTCTTTTTTTGGACTAACTATCGAATTTTTCGCAAACTAACAACGTACATTATGTGGTCATCATGTCGTCCTGTTCTAGCACGTTTTAATTTCTAAAGACAGACTGAAACACATTATAATATAACGTTTTATAAAGGATGACGGTTACGGTAAGTCCAAAATGTTGGTCTAGTTAATACTTTTTTTACCCATCCGCACTAAAGTGCTCGTCAACACGAATCAAACGAGCCCAAACTCGATAAAGTTGAGTCAATTAATAACTGAGTCACCTTCCGATTCCATTCATGCTCAAACAAAAACTACTAGGCCCGGATCAAATTTTTATGGGACCAATTTGAAACTATTCCGCATCAAACAAAATAAGAATCACATAAATCGATTCCGAAACCTCGGAAAAATCGGTGTACATACATAAAAAAAGACGTGTGGCACTCGGGGACTGCCCCGGTAAAGCTATTGCATAGCATGCCTTCAAGCCGTGTCCGTGTCCGTCGGAGTGGGGAGCGTGCGGTTTTTTCGTTACGGAATTTCTCGATTCGGTCCCCGCGCTCAAGGCCCGCGATAGAAGCTATGCAATAGCTTAAAAAAAATATTGGTTCAATATCTGCTTAGTATATTTAATATTTATATTAGGTATGTTTTCCTTTTCAATTTATGAATAGTTAAATAATTTATAAGAGAACAATTTTCTTTTTATTACGAGTAAAGGTCAAATGTTATATCAAATATTAGCCAAAATTTCCGGGGGACTTAAAACCAATTTCATGACCTGGGTGGTACCGTGACGTCTTATAGCAGTATTATTTACAGTAGATGGCCTTATAGCGCTGTCATATTTCCACACTGGTAACAATACTGCTTGAGCTCATGGTCTATTCTATCCTATTTTAGTATTAGACTTCTAGTATAAGATACTTTTATGAGCTTTCCAGTTCTTACCAAATTTCATCAAAATTGGTCAAGGAATATCCTAATTAATATTAATATCCTAATTTTCCTAACCTAACCTTAGCTTTGTAGCACAGTGAGATAATGTTACGTTAATAATATCTAAGTATTTACAAATAAGTAGAAATAAAGTAGTGTTTAACAATGCCCAGGTCATGAAGATGGTGAAGTATAAAATATTAATAAGAGTCAGTATATCTTTATTTAGATAAAAGTATAGGAACTAAATCTGAGTAATATTTATTAGGCGCCTTAGTATGCATAAGAGGGGTTTTAGAACTATATCGGTGTTTTTGCCGTTGGTTTAACTTTGGAGCTACACTTTTTTTCACTTTTTGACGTTAAAGTCGATCTCCTACGGGGTTACTGTGATCCCCTATAGCATTATCAATCCAGTGTGGGAAGGTGACGGCGCGGGCGCTAGAAAACCCGTCTAGTGCTATCACTTTCTCACACTGAGATTGTACTGCTATAAGTTTGGCAGCTCCGCCCCGCTAGCCAACGTGGACTTCAACCATATCTACAAGTCCCCCGGATCACGCTTATATTGTTATCGATAAAAAGTATATAAGATAAATCATTGGCACAGATGCATGAATGGAAAGAAGAAAAAATGTAAGAGAGAAACCTACGTCCCAAAAGAACAAACTACTAAATTATTTATAGTTATAAATAAATTTTATAGTGTTAAAGCACTAGTAGTATTAATTATGTAGTTTAGCTAATTCGATCTGGAATAATGTCCAGATCATCGTGCCAAATTATTTATTGCACTTAAGCCATAAAAAATCCAAAAGTTATAAATAATACAGTAGCACCTCTATAAGTCGAATATCAAGGGAGACGCCAAAAAATTCGAGTTATAGAGTTTTCAACTTATGGAGGATTTCGACTTAGGCGGATTTTGATTCGACATAAAGAGTTTGAGGTTTATTCTTATCAATTTTGAGTTACAGAGGTAAAATAAATTAAAATTCAACTTGCAGAGGTCACAAACATGTTTTTATTTATTATAAATCAACATTATTTCAAATCATTTTAAAATAAAAAATATGGCATTAAAAAAGTCAGTATTTTTTTTTGCTTTAGATAATTTGGTTGTTCTCTAGCATTTTATAATCTATAAAGAGCAGAAAATTCTTCTTTTTCAAAGATACTGGTTTGCTTTATAAAATTTCGTAAGGTACCTAGGTATTCAATACGGTTCTTGCCTCTTTGATGGAAACCCATGGAGCGCATGTACTATTCACGTCTTCTATGTCATCTTAATCATTAGTATCGGTTTTCTGAGCTACTGAATCGATAATTTCGTCATCAGATACTTAACGCAAACACGTGTTTCGTGAGTCATAAATTAATTATCGTATAAGTACTCCTAAAATGTTTTCTAAGAAACAATAGTGTACTGGTTGTAAAATAAAACGTTGCTATGTTCGAGATACAGAGGTCAAATTTGATTTTTCGAGTTATAGAGTGAAAATATGTACCAAAATGGCTTGGAGGGACTCGGTGATTATTTCGACTAACAGAGGGACAAAATTTCAAGTAATAGAGGTTTTCGGGTTTGAAGGGAAGGGGACAAGACATTTTTTCGAGATTTGGAGGTTTTTGACTTATCGAGGTTCGACTTAACGAGGTGCTACTGTACTTAAAAACACCTTTAAGTGTGTGTGGTTCGTAGGTTGTTCGTAAATTATAATTATTTTTCCTAATTTGAAAAAAAAATCCAGTTGGAAAATTTTTTTCTTAACTTTACCTCCGTGTTGAAAATAGCCTAGAATAATTGTCAAGACATTATTCCGGGTCGAATGAGATACTTAACACAGTGTATATCTGGGGGCACGGTAGTGCCCCCGCCGAGACGAGCCAAGCGAGGCGCACGGGCACTACCTACCTTTTCTCGAAGCGCTTCGACGTTTTTTTGAACCCTCATAACTTGGGTTTGGATTATGCTAGATCAACAAAATTTTCGGGATATATTGTCAATAGCGGACTTATTGAACATATTAAGTTTTAATTACATTAGCTTTTATACTTCAGATTTTATTTATATCTAAAAAACGCTAATTTCGTCACTGACTCACTGATGATCATCAAAATTCTTAAGGTATTTCCTAATGTCCTAGAAAGCTGAAATTTTGTATGTAAGCTAGTATTAGCACACAAACAACAAAAAAATTATAAAACTTGTAACTTTCATCCCCCAACCCCTTAAACTAGGGGATGGGAGTTTGTATGAGACCTGGGGCCTTAGACAAAGTAACAATTACAAAACGATAACGAAGTTAGAAATCGCAAAAATGTATGGGATTGACATTAGATAGACCACGTGATCTAACGCGGCGTATGTCAATCCCATACATTTTTGCGATTTCTAACTTCGTTATCGTTTTGTAATTGTTACTTTGTCTACAGGCCCTGTAATTTTAAATTAAATTTTGATGACGCTAGAGGTCTAATCTAATAATCTAAAACTTGGTTCCCCTAGATATATATTATATGTATAGGTACTCCTTGTTAAAAAAAAATTGTTACAAACAACTTACAAAAAGAAATGAAATCCCACCAAAAACATTTTCATGTAAAATGTTGCCAAGACGAGCCCATATGACTCGCACTGTCAAAAAGTTATCAGATCTCATGTAGAGCCAAGCTTCTAACACTACACGCCCTAACTCTACAAGGCCTAACTTCACAAACTCTACACCTTAGTCAAAATATGTGGCTTGGCCGTTCGTTACTACAAGAACTATTGTATAACACAAAAGTAATGAGCAGTGAATTAATTTTTCACCTTAAGCCGATGTGAATGTAGCGAAATGGCCAAGCCACATATTTTGACTAAGGTGTAGAGTTTGTGAAGATAGGCCTTGTAGAGTTAGGGCGTGTAGTGTTAGAAGCTTGGCTCTACATGAGATCTGATAACTTTTTGACAGTGCGAGTCATATGGGCTCGTCTTGGCAACATTTTACATGAAAATGTTTTTGGTGGGATTATTTTATCGTGAAAATGGAAGCCCCCATTGAATTTGTCTAAAAAAACTTATATTATCATTATTCCGGGTCGAATGAGATACTTAACACAGTGTATATTATTTTATCGTGAAAATGGAAGCCCCCATTGAATTTGTCTAAAAAAACTTATATTATCATAGGTAAGTAAATTAACGCCAACGGTAATTAATTAATTAATTATGCTGCGATCTTCTGTTCCATTCAATAGTGAATGAACAAAAGCTTAAGCATGGAAAAAATGTGAACTCGTTTCCATTATCGAAATTTGTTTATCGATACTTTCCGCACTAGTCGATAAATGCCAACGATGTAAATTTTGTAGGACGTAAACGCAAAGTCAAATTGATATAATTTCTCGTAAATGTTAAGAATTGTTATAATTCCAACAGAATATCATTGTTATGGCATAAAGCTACGTAAAAATTAAAAAATGCCATTTTTAGACGCCTCCAATACGTTTCCAATTTAATGGTGACGCCGTTACAAGTTTGTCTCTTGAGAGTAGGTAACTAACTGTTAGTGTCATAGGGATCATCATTCGCCGCGCCGGGTATAAACGTCCAGTTTAGTCATAAATCATACGGCATCCCCTTACAAAAAAGCGATAATACTGAAACTACATATTTATTACCTCTACCTATTTCTATAAACAACTGAGGTATTTATCGCTATGCAATATCGACACAGTTTCAGATACAGAAGGCTTACATTTATTGATACATATTGAGATTCAACAACCTGGCCAGCCAATCCGCATGACATTTTCCACATCAACTGCAATCTTAAGGAAAGCTACGAGATCCTCGTTGCTGTAACTGATGGTATTCCTGAGTCTCAACATTTGATGAACGATATTCCCTTCGTAATTTGGGTGAGCTGGGCTAATGGTGAATACTGGAAAAATACAAATACTGTTATTCTTTCATAAGAAATAAGTACAAGGGGTTCTGGCATAAGGGACGACCTATTTCCGTTAAGGGTTGTATAGCTTTTTGATTTTGATTTGAGAATTTTAGAATAGTTGGTTTTTTGATACAGGTACTTTCCCTCTTGCTCTTCCGATTAAAGTCCGGGATGTCTGGCTGGCCGCAATGGTTGCGTATTAGTGCGCACCGTCTCTCTCCAACCAGAAGCATCATCTATACATATAATAAATCGTAAGAAAGTCAAAACTGTACGTTGAATATTTTTTTCTATAATGGATATAGAAGCCAAAAATATAGTTTTTAGAATGTTTGTCTGTTTGTCTGTTTATCTGTTTGTCTGTATGTATGTCCAAGCTAATCTCAGTAAGTACTGCATGGATTCACTTCAAATTTTGCATGAATATTACTAATAGGTCGAGTCAGGATAGTATTTTCCTTTAAATCTAACCGAAAGAGCGACCTTTTTCAAGAGACCACTTGGTATTTGGATCCTAAATATAAAAAAAATAGAGATGGAAAGGAAAAAAAAATTAGAGATGCGCCAATTCGAGCTGGTCTATAAGGTGTTTAAAAATGTTTTATTTTTTTATAATATATTCAATAACAATAATAGATATTCAATTGCCATATAAATAAAAAAAAGACCGGTTGCACTCCGGGAGTGCTGGCAGAAGTGAAAACTTGATTATTAACGTTCAGCATGTTTGATATATTGGAATGGTATCCGTCTTACGCATGGAATAGGTATAAGGGCTAAAAAAAACATCCGTTTTACGCTTTTTCGATCAGGCCACGTATCCTGACGCGAGTTTAAGATTTTATACCCAACGCCGCTAAAGAAGTTTTCACTTCAAAAATATATAATTTCTGCAGGATGTAAAATAGTGAAATATCTTCTAAAAGAAACAATATTTAATAATTGATCTCTTAAATAATAATTGATTTTTTTTTACTCAATGTCCTTTACGGAAATATGTCGATATAACCCTTAATCCTTTATATCATTTCACCTGATGCTTGAATCTTCCAATAGAAAACTCACCTCTGTTAGGGTTTCTCCTTTGTGGAGGAGGCTTTCCGATGATCTCTTGCTCACAAGCGAAGCAAATGTTACCGGAGGCTTGCAACGCTCGCTGAGCTCCTTCGGCAGTATAAAAGTTGAGCAAAGCATTACCCTAGGCGATCCCCTCAACTCTCAAGTCGCCGAACACTAAGAATGTCTCCCTTAGTGCTAACGAATGGGCGTTGGTTGCATACGGGGGCAAACCTTTAATTGAAAATTGCTTAATGTTGAAAAATATTTCGCATAGGTATTATGTGCATAATATACTTATTTATATAAATGTAAATATATAATTATTAACATAAAAAATAAGTCGCCATATATTTATTTAATTCTAACTATGTGTCTCGTCCACAGGTCTCGTCTTTATAGTTGACATTTCATATAAATCCACAAAAAAATAATTCGCGAAATCAAGTTAAAAGCAATCGCAAGGTTCCTAAATTTAAAGCAAAGAAATTTTTTAATTGCTTATTCAGCCTTTACTTTGCCCTATCAATAAATATTATAATAACATCGCTTGGCATTTTTGTTTATTAATCAAAAGAGTCATAAATATAGCTATAGGAGCAAATCACTTTTAAAAAAGCAAAAAGGATAATTACCGTCGACGATTAGGCGGCAGGTCTTCACACCTAAATTAAAAGCCGGCTTATCCAACTCGTCCTCAAACTCGATGGGCTTAGTAAAGGCCATCCTTTTCCGTTAGTTTCAGAAATCTGAAAAATAAAAGATAGCCCTAGGGAGTCGAGTAAGAAATTAACTGCATCGTTACTACAATAATATACGCTTCCCCTACCTACCCACCCGCCATTTTGAACAAAGTCCAGTCTCATGTAATGGCCGCCCGATCGATCGAGCTAAATCTACGAAAGGTATCCAAGTGCTCATGCGTGTTTTATAGCACATGATCAAAAATTAAATGAGTCTCTTCTTTTCGAATCATCATTACCTACACAACTGAAAACTATAGGTACATGCAATTCAACTATAAATGCAATTCTTAAACTAAGTATAGGTAACCTTTCAATATCAACTGGTATCGAGTGCGTTGTAGATTTTTAAATTACCAATATGAATAAGGATTTAATTGTGCCATTACTACATCTCCTTCCCCATTTCCCCACCCTATTGCACAATGTGCAGTCTGACGCAATGGCCGCCCAATCGATGGGGCTAAATTTAAAATACGTAGGTTTTTCATAGTAAATTATCGCCATAACACTATAGCACGCGCCTTTGTTTAAATATTTTTATCGATAAAATATTATATACTCTACTGGACGTGCTTATTATAATTTACTATCGGGAGGTCCTGTACTGTATTAAAAATATTTAAAAAAGAAATAAATTTTAAGTACGCAATAAGGTAAGTATTAAAAATTTTGGAAACAGCTTTAAAATTCTTAATAATAATAATTGTATTAAAAAATACATCGCACTGTTAAATCGCAAGCATTCATTAAACACAATAAAAATAACGTTGCAAAAAGGTAGTTATTCCAATTTATATCTACAGAAAACATAAGAACTCACTTTGGAGTTTGGACTAATATTTTCAAGAAAAAGGCAGTCAGCACCATTATAAATTTTCAAATAAGTTATTAGTTGATGCAAATGTAATTTGGCGCAACAGTTACGAATAAAAGACGACAGCAGACAAGAGGACCCTAGCAACCCCCGCCTACTCCGCAGAATCACCGATGGATGATTCTGTATTGATTTTCCAGAACCAACTCCCATGTTCATTTTATTCAGGCCAAACGATAATTTGGTAAAAGAGACTTCTAATAACACTTTACACAACACTGATATTACAAAGAAATATACAATTGATTAATAACCCGCACCCCGCTCCCCCTCCACCAGCATAATCGACCCTGCTATATTATACACCAAAATTTCACTAAATATTATTACACCATCAAATACCACCAAAAAACATTTGAGAAATGAACACCACACTAAGGCCTACTGTACAATGTACCTACACTATAATATTATCTACGTAAAAATTTAATATAAGGACCGAGAAAATAATATCACCTAAATTTAAAAAATTACTGACGTACTCGAATTTTTGATAAATCGTCTAAATTAATCGTATTTTAAGTTTAGAATGCCCTAAATAACCATTTTTCTTACCTGAACTCCAGAGGTCAAGATGCACGCGCGTAGTCTGCAGCTTCACGAATGCAAATGAAGCGACGCAATATTGCCAATATGTCATATAAATCAAATCATCAGACTTTGCGTGGGCCTGGACGTTAGAGCGCTTGCGTCCATCACAGCATCGATCCAGACCAAATCCAGACAACTTGGATGTTACCTATTGACAGGTAACATTAACAGTTTAACGTAAGGGTACGCTCACATGGTGCCGAGTATTTCTCTACCGAATCGTATTTTTTAGCATTTTTTGATTTATATAAGTGGTATCAGTATTTCAATGAATGCGTTCACACATGCATTCAGTCTCATGACACGGTAAAAAGTCAAATCTTGCTGGAGTTAACATCCGATTTTGCTACAATACAATACAATACCTACAAAAAATATTTATTGCAACAAAACAACACAATGATATGATTATACACTATAAGACACAGTAAAAAATACAATTCATAAATAAAACAACTAACTTTCTCATTTTTTTTTCATTATTTATATAAAACATATTTATTCTATCCGATTTACTATTCTTCTTCGTGTGCGAAGTCCGGTTCACCGCCATATCGTCATGAAGTCTTGCCCCCATGGATTGATTTATAGAAATCCAGACAGTATTTAGGTAAATAGTCAAAGATTGACTCCAAATCGTCTAATTATTTGGCTTTTCTTTACCATTTGGTCATAGTAATTGGAAATCGTTATCAGATACCTCCAAAGATTTTCCTTTCGAGCCCGCGCATACATACAACTTTTGCATCGACTATACTGATCTGTCGAGTTATATTCTCCTCTTGAATTCAACATGACTAAACTGTTTAGTCGATGGAGGTGCGCACACTATCCATTTCAGTCTTAATTTATATCCCGAACAAACCTTACAGTCTTCTATAGGCAATTCTTGAATCAAGGTACTAAAGATCATATGAGCGCGTGATCGATAGTTGTGCGAGAACACTTTTACTTTTTTTTTGCTACTTTGACATATTCGTCAGCTGTGTAAAATTTTTCATGGTATTTTAACAGTGCTTCTATTTTAGAAAAATCGGTATAAAAAAAGGCAAAGATGTGTGACCCGATTCAAGATACTTGAGTGTAATCGTTTTTAATGTTAGATTGTTAGGTGTGGACTTAATGCATGCCTAACGCCTAAAGCTTTAAATACATAATATTCGGTCTATCCAAATGCTCTGAATCGTTTCTGTTATTAAACCAGTATACCTACATTATTTATTTTTTAAATAAAAATTTAGTTTAACAAAAGAGATCCATGCTTTCTGAATCTTTTTAGTGATTTATCTTTTGCATGGGTTTGAATTAAATATTATTATCTAAAAGGATCCACATGCTTTGGATTATTTTAAACAGTTTTGTGTCAGTTTCATAGACTGAGGCCCTTCGCTCATGGAGCTACTCAAAAAGAACTAGTCACAAACTCAAATTACTAACGAGTTGCCTGAGCGTCACAGCCCATACATGTTCTATGGAGATTCGCACACGACGCGACTAGTTACTAACTGGTCAGTAACGCGTTAGCAACAAATCACGCGCGACGCGTCGTGCCGGTCTCCACGCTATTGGTTTCCCGAGTTTCTTTGTTTTTTATGATAAAAATGAACGAGCAAACATTGACAAGTGACTGAAACCTTATAACTTGAGTA
>CAJQZN010024951.1:0-12303 GCA_907164685.1 Colias eurytheme | reverse complement strand
ATTCCGGGAACATGTACCTATTGTCTGTACGATTAGGTAATCGTACATAGATAGATAAGACTTTTTCAATTTTAATTAAATAAAGCAAAGGAGAAAAGTCATATTTAGTTATAACAAAAAATAATACATACATACAGGTGGCCCAAAATAATAAATAAATAATAATTAAAATCGTTTATTTGTTTCAAAACACTGTACAATCAGTTTAGAAGTTTACATCATAGGTATATCCTAATACCTGATGTGAGGAATTCAAAAACAAATATATACGTCGAAGTATAGACCACCTATGGGACCACCCTATATGTATATTATTTTTTCGAAAAAATAAACTATTATATTTCATTATAATGTGTCAGAATATACAACATAGATTTGGTTTTATTTTTTGAAATAAAAACATCCCTGTTTTTTGTATAGTTCATATTTACCTGACCCATTTCACTGCACAAGGACTGTCTACCCTGCGACGCGTTTTTCCTCGTGTTCCAACAGAACTCTAAAATGGCCACCACTATGGCCAGAACCAAGCCACATAGAAGTGTGACGAATACTCCACCTGAAAATTTATTAAAAATAGTAATTTATTTATTTATTTATAACACTTTACTATGCTAGTTAATAATACAAATTACTTAAAACTAAAACTTATAGCTAAAATAACACAGAGGGCGGCCTAATCACTAAAGTGTGATCTCTTCCAGGCAACCTACTGTGTGAAGTAATAAAGGAGGAGTGTCAGAAGTAATTTTACAATACTCGAAATACCTACCAGAAAGCTGATGATATTATTAATCTATACTAATATTATAAAGTTTGTTTGTTTGAACGCGCTAATCTCATTAACTACTGGTCAGATTTGAAAAATTCTTTCGGTTCTTTCCTGAATGGGTCGAGGAAGGCTATAGGCTATATATCATCACGCTAAGACCAACAGGAACGGAGCCATGCGGCTGAAACCGCGCGGCACAGCTAGTTACTACATATTATTTAGATGTGCAATTTAGTAAATAGGTTTGAAGTCGGTGCCAAGCACTAAGCACTTAGTATTAAACCCGAGCCGGGCATTATGAAATCAAAACTTATACTACGTAAGTTTAACATTGGCTTGGCAAAGACATCAAACCTATTTAACAAATAGCACATCTAAAATATAATATGAAGTAATTAATAATATCAAATCTTTATTTTTTACTTTTCCATTTTTGAAATCGGTTTTTTTAACGTAGGTAGTTATTTTTTCATAAACAAATTAAGATTTATTTTTCATTCTTCTTAAATTTTGAAGTGAAAACTTCTTTAGCGGCGTTGAGCACTTTTTCTGTAATGGGTATAAAATCTTAAACTCGCGTCAGGACACGTGGCCTGATCGAAAAAGCGTAAGACGGATACCATTCCAAAATATCAAACATGCTCAACGTTAATAATCAAGTTTTCACTTCTGCCGGCACTCCCCCAGTGCAACCCGTCTTTTTTTCGTAAAATAAAATATTTCCATACCAATATTCTGAACGCCCAGCGGATTAGCCTTACTATCCTTCCCATCTCGGTTACACACATCGCCCGTATTTTTCCACCATTTGTCATAGAGTATCTGTATTACTCCTTTTTCCTGTAACTCCAGTATGGCTAACGATATCTTGTCTCGCCATGGACTGCCTTTCCATGTTGCTATGCCGTAACCCTGGAAAAATTATTGTATGTTTTATAGCTTTTAAATGCTTATAAATGTTCAAAATATTTATAAACTTTTTAAATATTTTTTTGCCTAAATCTAGATGACT
Source organism: Colias eurytheme (assembly GCA_907164685.1). Classification (NCBI taxonomy): domain Eukaryota; kingdom Metazoa; phylum Arthropoda; class Insecta; order Lepidoptera; family Pieridae; genus Colias; species Colias eurytheme. Next base: position 10,519 of record CAJQZN010024951.1, on the reverse strand, counting down.
ATTCAATACTGTTTCAAAGCAAGGTAGTTCGATACTACATATAATAAAACTAGAGGTCCGCCCCGGCTTCGCCCGTGGTACATATTTCGCAATAAAAGGTAGCCTATGTCCTTTCTCGGGTATCAAAATATCTTCATACCAAATTTCATGCAAATTGGTTCAGTAGTTTAGGCGTGATTGAGTAACAGACAGACAGACAGAGTTACTTTCGCATTTATAATATTAGTATGGATATGTAAGTTTGCAATATTTTAACAATAGAATAAAAAGAGCTTGTCATTATTTGGGAACAATTAAGGTAAACAGAATTATCATCAAAATAATATTGTTATACAAAATTTTTATAGCCTTTATTTTCAGATGGGTATTTATTCAACTTGACTTCATTCTAATAAATGAATCGTAACATATAGAATCTAGTATGGCTAGGGATATCTTGTGTCGCCATGGACTGCCTTTCCATGTTGCTATGCCGTAACCCTGGAGAATATTTTTCAAACTCAAATTCAAACTCAAACTCAAAATTTTGAAGTGAAACTTTGTTGAGAGTAAAATTTCAAGGTCGCCTCATGGCAATACCGTCACGTCACGGAGTAAGGCGATGATTTTGGTATCTTTAAATCTTGCCAAATAAGTTTCACTTATGATATGTATGCTCGGCACACGCTCTTTTTTATTGTATGTTTTATAGATTAAAAATGCTTATAGATATTTTTAAAATTGTATAGAACAGAAAATATGGGTGAAAAACATTCAAAATATTTTTTTTCCTAAATCTACATGACTGAAATCTGTAAGTTTATAATATTTTAACAATAAAATAAAAAAAATTGCCACTATTTGGGAACAATTAAAGCGAACAGGCACAATTATATTCTTATACAAAAATTTATAGCCTATATTTAGAGATGGGGTGCCACAAGTCCAGTATTAGGTCCACAACTATTCCTTTATTACAACGATCGTATTTTTTATACATCCAATCTTTTTATGAATTTTATTCATTTTGATTTACCTTCGAATCCAACAGCCCTCCAATTTGTGTTAAATTACAATCCCTCTGTACTCTATGGTCCAACATGGTGGACTCCATTAGGAACGCGTAGTTTCCCCCCAAAACCCTTCTAACTCCTTCCTCGTAAGAGGAAACTAACGCGGGAGGGGAGGCGGTCGACATGTGTTGCCACATACGCTGGTATATGTCTATGTTGGAATCCTGGAAAGTGGAAAAAATTATATGTATTTGGGAAACAGTGACTCAGATAAAGCTTCAAATAAATAAGGAGTTTGAGAGGAAGCGTCTCAATTTATCCTCACATTATCTACATCCACATAAAAATCACAAAATTTAAAAAACACCGATATATAGCACATATTAAAAATTCATATTACATATATTTTCATACAAATCTTTCTTCTTTGCTTAAAAAAAACTGAATAACAAATAGCAATTAATTTCCATTTAATTTCTCAAATAGGTCAAAAAGCCAAAAAAAATAGTCTTCAATGTTTCCTTAAAATCTAATTCAGCAATATCTTTCTTAATATAATATGTATATAAATCTCGTGTCACAATGTTTGTCCTCAATGGACTCCTAAACCACTTAACCGATTATAATAAAATTTGCACACCATGTGCAGTTCGATCCAACTTGAGAGATAGGATAGGTTTTATCCCGGAAATCCCTCGGGAACGGGAACTATGCGGGTTTTCTTTGAAAACGCGGGCGAAGCCGCGGGCGGAAAGCTAGTATTAAGTATATTACACAAAAAAAAACCAATAACACAACACAAAATATATATTTTCATAAAAAGACCAGACACTTTTCCCTGAAAACATTGAAAACTACATTTGAAAATGTAGTTAAAAGCCCAGTAATATTCCCCTAAAACTACAAAAACTCACTCTAAAGAACGTCATAGTAGACCCTCCATTGAGTGTCCCATACTGCACACTGTTCTGAGCGGCTAAATCCGCTGCGCTCTGTATTGGTAATACCGTCCTTTCCACCGTGAGGAAGGCAGCCAAATTCGCGGTATACGATGATAGTATAATTAGTGTGAAGAACCACCAAATACCACCTACTATTCGCGTTGATGTTGCCTGAAAAGTTTATTTTATGATTTATCATTCCAAAAAAAAATTTTGTCGTATGTATGTCCGGGCTAAACCTAAAAAGTAAACCTAAAAGTAAAAAGATTTAATTCAAATTTTGTTTGAATACTACTAACAGGTCGGGTCAACATATAGGCAACATATATATCATCACGCTAAGACCAACAGGAGCAGAGCAATGTGGGTAAAACCGCGGGGCACAACTAGTAGTACATAATTTGGAGCGTCTATATTGGTAATAATGTTCCTTCTACAGTTAGAAAGGCAGCCAAATTCGCGGTATACAATGATAGTAGAAATAGTATTTTTCTTTATGAAAAAGATTGTAGTAAAAATCAAAACATAAATTACTGTCTTACCACAAAAAACTTTAGACACGGTTTATCTTTAAGCGCGGGTTCTCTTTAACCTCCTAAGACCCAGATCGGAACTACCAAAGGTAGTCGTAAAAACCCACTGTACAAAATTATGCACAAATTAATTTATTGCTGTCAGACCCAGAGACGTAAAACGTCGTAATTTTGAAGCTATACCTTTTAGGGTTTCGAAAGTATTTTTACCGTAATACCAGGTGTCTATGGGACATTTTTGGTCACCTTCTGTAATTCTATCTTTTGTACAAAATTTTGTACAGTGGGTCTTAATGTAGCAGAGAAAATAATAAATCAAAATTACAAAAAATAAAGTTTATTATAGAAATTAAATAGAGAACAATTTTTTTCCATTTGAGATCTTTAGGCTTAACTTCTATTAAGGCAATATTAAATTACGCGTCCTCGACTTCTACTCCCACGACTTCCTTCTTCCGTGAGTGCTTATAATATTTCTTCCACGACTACAACCACGTGTCCAACGTAGACGAATTCGTGTTCTGCTGCGACTTGATCCTCGCAAAAAGGAGAATCATCATTGTCATCTTCAATAAGCGGCTGTTCATCTTCACTAGAAGAACTTGAAGATGAAGATTCCTCTCTTCCATCTGGCATGTACTCGTCATCTGTCTCGTTATATTCAAAAGGGTCCTCTTCAGCTTCTGACTCATATTCTTATTCATTTAGACACTGAAGAATCTCATTTTCATTAGAATCTAAAATAAAAACAAAAATACTCTCTACGAAAAGCAGATACCTAACGTTTGATACTGAGAACCAATGTACAAAATATTGAACAAAATAATTGATGACTTTGTGAATCACCTTTATTCAATACAGCAACAAAAATATTAATAGTGTGTAATATTTACACCTTATAGTATAAAATAACATTAACAGTGACGTGGAAAAACTAGTGATTATATAAGTATTTTGAGATTAAACTTACTCTTAGCACGAGAGAGCGGCAGGTTTCGTCGTTCATCACAGCTAGTTTTGAAAATATACTTATTTTTTTGTTGGCAGCGTTGATAACATAGACAATACAAACTATTTAAGTAATTTTGACATGTGAAACTATTCGCGGGAAGATTTGAAAAAAACTACAGTTGTTAAAAGAATAAGTACAAAAAATTGTACACTGGGCGGTTACTACTATAAACTATATGACAGAGCTGGGTCAGATAGCACTATTTTATTTTGTACAAAATTTTGTACGCGGGGTCTTAGGAGGTTAATCTGGTTTTGTCGTATTTCACATAGACAATCATTAATGTGACAGATCCCTGGTTTAAAGTTAGACTGTGTTTAAATTGTTTTGTGGTAAGACCAATCTTAATATATGTATATATATATATAAATCTCGTGTCACAATGTTTATCCTCAATAGACTCCTAAACCACTTAACCGATTAGCTATAATAAAATTCACACACCATGTGCAGTTCGATCCAACTTGAGAGATATGATAGGTTTTATCCCGGAAATCCCACGGGAAAGGGAACTATGCGGAGTTTTCTCTGAAAACGCGGGCGAAGCCGCGGGCGGAAAGCTAGTATTTTATTTAACTACTCAAAATAAACACTAACCTTAGGATTCAACCCAGAGCCCTGTCTCAGAAACGTTCCTGTTATGAACCAAATGGAGTTACATACACTGAACTGATTTGTTAGTAATTTAGTTTCATGACCACATACATGCGTACTGCTTGACCTGAAAAGTGAAAAAATAACATAAGTATTATTAAAAAAAATATTGGAATAAAGAGCGTGTACACGTGTCAGAAGTGAAACTTCTTTGGCAAATAATTTTACAAAAGTATTTTTTTAGAATAGGTACATTTATTGGAAAACAGAGCGTGTGTGCTGAGCACACGTGTCAGAAGTGAAATTTCTTTGGCAAGATTGAAAGAAACCAAAATCGTCGGCTTACACCATGACGTGATGGTATTGTCATGACGCGACTTTGAAATTTTACTCTCAACGCGCCTAAAGATGTTTCACTTCAAAAAAGTAATCTATACTAATATTATAAAACTGAAGAGTTTGTTTGTTTGGACGCGATAATCTCAAGAACTATTGGTCCGATTTGAAAAATTCTTTCAGTGTTGGGTAGCCCATTTATCGAGCAAGGCCATAGGCTACATATCATCACGCTAAGAACAATAGATATGGAGCCACGCGAGTGAAACCGCGGGGCGCAGCTAGTATAAAATATGACTCACCATTCATAAGGTGAGAATCTCGCCATAACAAATAGTGTAAATGAAACCAATATATACGCAGCTAGAACATATAACCATATTTCTATTGCTAGTGGGTTTAGAAAGCTGAATAATCGCGTTGGTTGGGATGAGGGTACCTGTAAAAGTGAAAAAAAAATACTTTAAAAAAAAAGACGTGTGTCACTCGGGGACTGCCGCGGTAAAGCTATTGCATGCTATGCCTTCAAGCCACACCTCCGCGCCCGTCGGAGCGGGGAGCGTGAGGTTTTTTCGTTACGGAATTTCTCGATTCGGTCCCCGCGCTCAAGGCCCGCGATAGAAGCTATGCAATAGCTTAAAAGAAAATTGATTTTATCAAGGAAAAACGCATATCAACACACTTGCAACGCTCTGAGTGAGAGAGAGAGAGTTAGAGTGAGAGTGAGAGTAAGAATGAGAATGAAAATGAAAATTTATTTGTCATAGATGTGGTTACAAAGTATTTATATATAAAAAATTGACTTGGGTATTATTTTAGTAATACATATTATATACAGGATGCCCGACAAGGGCCTTGTAGTTTTGCATACACTGATCACGTAAAGAATACTTAAAAAAAACAAAATTACGTCAAAAATTTTTTTGCTAAATTTTTCCTGAAAATCCATGTTTTCTTCTCTAGCTTCGCGCGGCCGGTAAAATGCTCACATTCTCTAATGTGAGCATTTTATCTATGAAAACATAATCTTAAACGATAGCTCACGTGCTGGTGGCAAAGTTGGGCGGGTTGCTTGTTAAGGGTATACGCATAGAGTTTTAAAAATTCATCTATTTGAAAAAAAAATGCGTCTGGAATTTTATAAGTATTTTTTACGAACTCAGCGTATGCAAAACTATAACCTCCTTTGAGCTTAGTATACTAACAGTGGGACACTCTGTATAATATATAAGTTTATGCATGGACTACGGGAGTGAAGTCAGTACCTTAAACAAGATCCCAATGCCCAAATTCATGAACGGCTTCGTGAAATCTATAACGACTTCCCGTGCGTAGTTGATCGTCATCGACGCGACTGCTATGTCTGCTTTCTGAAATATAAATACAAAAAAATGAAGAGCAATACATTTTTTTTTATTTTATTTAAATTTATTAAATACTTTTTAAAACTTGATAATGTTCTACCATAAGGGATTTTTTTCAATGTGTATTTTTGTATGTTAAAGGGGATTCTCTATTGTATTTATCATTGTTTAAATAATATTAATTTAATTTTTTGAAATAGATAGTTAATTATAATAATAATTGATAGTTTATAGAAAACTAGCTTTCCGCCCGCGGATTCGCCCGCGATTTCAAAGAAAAACCCGTATAGTTCCCGTTCCCGTGGGATTTCCAGGATAAAACCTATCCTATGTGTTAATCTAAGTTACCCTCTATGTGTGTGCTAAATTTCATTGTAATCGGTTCTTATAGTATTTGCGTGAAAGAGTAACAAACACACACACATCCTCACAAACTTTCACATTTATAATATTAGTAGGAAGGATAGGATTAAGGAATCACTACATAATATAAAACAAAGTCGCTTTCTCTGTCCCTTTGTATGCTTAAATCTTTAAAACTACGCAATGGATTTCGATGAGGTTTTTTTTTAATAGATAAAGTGATTCAAGAGAAAGGTTTTAGAATATAATTCATTAGGTTTTAGACAAAGCGGGCGAAGCCGCGGGCGGGAAGCTAGTCTTATATAAGTTTAATCGCTTAGTTATTATCTTATGAATTATTGCCAAAAATACTCACCCGATCTATAAGCTCCCTTACAATCCCGTTCCACTGCCCTGTATCCGGATCCCAAGCCCCATACATATTATCCGGCACGAGCCTCAACCGGTAATCGAACCCGGCTCTAGCGGCCACTCGGGCTAAGAGATCTATGCAGAAACCTTCGAAGCGAGCGTTGCCTTGCAGGTTCCAGCCTTCTTTCACCATTACGTAGGGTTTTTCCTGGTTTAAACACATTTTGGGTTGTTCGTTATGAATACGGGATATTTTTAAATATTTTAAAGATTAAAATATGTAGGGTCCAATTCAAACTTACGAAGAAAATCCACAGAGGAAATCTGTCAGACTTATCTGTTAGTTAAATTGATATAAAATGTCATAGGTAATAAAGTGTCAGATAGCTCTCAAAAATTACATCAGAAAGTGCTGAAAGGCGCAGCTGAACCCAGTGAGAGGCGACTCTAGCTAATAGGTCTAAACAGAAACCCTATAAATATCATTGCCTTGTTCCCTTTAGTCGGAAAAAAGTAAATTCTTCATTCCTATTTATTATAATTCACATCTATTACGTCACAAAATGGCGCAGAGTTGATACTATTCTTGAAGTGTCATTGTAATCATCAGAATTTCGGTAGTAACAGGCTACGTAAACTAGCAGTCGGGGTTTTTTGTTTCCGTAATAATAATATTGACGTGACAACCTCTTATAATTCGATAAAGCCGGCTGCACGCACGAAAAAACATGACTCATGCGGCGTTACCTCGCTCTGAGGCGTTCCATGTAAGGCTTGAAGTGCAAGCGAGATCGCGGAAAGAGCGACAAAGAAGCACAATCGGACGTTGTCACGTTCAACTATCGTCAGTAAACCGACTTTACAGACATCCAATTTTTTTTGTTAGATAAAAATGTTAGTTTATTTGTTTTTATGCAAGAAATCTAGGTACATATACCTCTACTAATATCTGCCACCCATCCTTTCACTTACCTCAACAGTAACAACAGTGAGCGTAACATTAGGCGGTGGGTCCCGTCTATACGCGGCCGGATCGGTGACTTCGAGCCCATCGGTCGGGTTCCACGTACCCGACATAACTGTCCCCCCATCCCTACCCCCCGCACCCCAAACACCCCCAACACCCCCCACTAGACGCATCAGCTGCAGGTTGAATGTGGTTCGGACTCCGTTTGTGAATTCCATGGGTCCAGTTAGACCGTGTGCATGTACCTAGAAATGTAAGATTTGTGTTTAGTGTAGACGAGATAAAAAAAGACGGGTTGCACTCCGGGAGTGCCGGCAGAAGTGAAAACTTGATTATTAACGTTGAGCATGTTTCATATCCATCCGTCTTACGCTTTTTCGATCAGGTCACGTGTCCTGACGCGAGTTTAAGATTTTATACCCAACGCCGCTAAAGAAGTTTTCACTTCAAAAATTTGAAAATCTGACCGTTAGCAAGTAATATTGCGATAGTGAACGAATAATATCTGTGAGTATAGTCAGAGTCTTGTCTTTCATATGTAATACTAGCTGTGTCGCGCGGTTTCACTCGCGTGGCACTACTCCTGTTAGTCTTATCGTGATGATATATAGCCGATAGCCTTCCTCGATAAATGGGCTATCTAACACTGCAAGAATTTTTCAAATCGGAGCAGTAGTTCCCGAGATTAACTAAAATTTATGTTAATTCAATTCTTAGTCGATCTGTTACAGATTGATATTATTGCCTTTTTTTACGTTGTTGTTAAGTTTCAATTTAAACCAGTATAAAATTTCAACAATTAAAAATGTTTTGAACCCCGCATAGGTCATTATGTATTAAAATTTTGTATAAGCGTGGAACAAAAACATTTTTTTTGACGGCTTGCAAATTGCAATGCGACCAATTTTTTCTCAAATTACTGATAACGAAACCGCGGGTGACAACTATTTAGTTTTCTATAGATATAATATACTAGATTTCCGCCCGCGGCTTCGCCCGCGTTTTCAAAGGAAAACCCGCATAGTTCCCGTCCCCGTGGGATTTCCGAGATAAAACCTATCCTATGTGTTAATCCAAGTTACCCTCTCTATGTGTGTTTCATTGTAATCGGTTCAGTAGTTTTTACGTGAAAGAGTAACAAACATCCATACATCCATACTTACAAACTTTCGCCTTTATATTAAGATTAAGATTGCTTACCTTATGTATATTCTCCCACAACATATTCCCGTGGGCCATAGGGGTTTCCGTGTCACAGGACACATTACTTTTGTGAACATCTTTGGTTGAAGCGAGTGCTAAAGCCAGCACTTGGACAGCATCGTAGAGAAGTGCTGGGTCAGTCTGGAATTGAGATATTTAATTTTATTCTTCAAAAATTGGTATTATTTAACAAGAAGTAATAATATAACGTACATGTTTGTGTCAAATTCCGTACATTTGTGTGTGTTTTATATTTATTTATCACTAGCGGTCCGCCCCGGCTTCGCCCGTGGTACATATATACGTTTTCTCTACATAAGAAACATCGTACTTCAAGGAATATAATAAAAAAAGAATTATCGAAATCGATTCAGCCGTTCACACGTGATGCCGTGACAACGCGAAACGGGTTTTATTTTTATATATACCTTAATATGTCCCCCAGAGAGTATAGACGCCCCAATCGGATGAAACTTCTCCATAACTTGTAGCGCATCTTTCACTTTATCAGAGTCTCTATTGACAAGTCGCCATCCGCTCATATTCACCCGGTTGTAGTAAAAGTCTTCTAAATCGAATAATTCCATATCCTGGAAACAAATTGTAGATGAGGGTAGTTGTTGATATTAACCCTAGATTACTACCCTTCGTCGATTCGACGACGCGTCACCAAAAAAGTCGCTATAACTATTACGCGCGCGACGGTATGGTTTTCTGACTTCAGCTAATCTCAGCCAACCCGTTGCGTTTGCGATGGACGGTAGTGCTTTGTGCGTGGAAGGTCCACACGCGCTGTTCCAGCAACCATGGCTCGTCACATCGACGAAGGTTAGTATTAACGTAACTTTTCGTACTATTTAGTTAAGTTAAAATTACGTTATTTTATCTTTTATAATGGTGCCTATTATTTTATTTTTTAGATACGATTCATATGTTATTTTTATAAGTTGAATGCGATGAGGAAAATTCATCTGCGAGAGAGCCTGAAGACCACATTGAGGCTGAAGAGGCATGAAACGGAGGGTGAGGATGAAGTTTCTACTGTACATAAAGAGCAATTTCCAGATTAAGATTATGAGGCAAGTAGTAATACATCTCCCCACGTTCTATTGAAGACGAGACGCCTAGCACTTCAGTTGACCCTAGCGATTTGATTATAAGACCATCGCGTACCATTCTTCTTGGGAAAGACAAACACATATTATGGTCATCACAACAGTCGCAGTCACAAAGCAGAAGACCTTCAAAGAACATAGATACATAGCACGTGTGCCTGTACGCTTTTTTTCAAGATATTTTAGATCCTCTTCAATGTTTTTCAGGTATAATTACTGGTGACATTACTGATACTCTGCGGAACTCAATCACATAAATTTTAAACATGCCAGGAAGAAATAATGTGAAAGTTATAAATGAGACTGAGCAAAGTAATGCTGCATTAGCAGCATTTATTTTACTATGGAGGCACATTAGTGCCTCCATAGTAAAATAAAATAAACATATATGCTATATGTCCCTCCGTAAAGCAAAGGTAGACTAAAAATAGGTGCACTATGTGCAAAAAATCGTTGTGTGGGGAACACAAACTTGATGTGTATCACAAATGTTTTAAATCCTAAGCTATTATCAAAATTATATTTTTAATTAATTTTCCAGATATTATTTTTGTAATTAATAGTTTATTTCGAGCAATTTAGAGGATTATATTATATGTAAGGAATTTTTCAAAAAATTTAAGAATGTTCATAAAGCGTGTAAACTGTGATCTCATTTTGATGACTGTTTGAATTAAAACCATGTTAAAATAAATATTTTAATATTTTTATATGTAGATTAATACATTATCCTTAAAATAAAAACATA
>CAJQZN010024949.1:0-13962 GCA_907164685.1 Colias eurytheme | reverse complement strand
TCTTTGGCTACAGTCCAACAAGAAATAATAAATTATTGTGATATTAATAACAGCTTTAATCATAAATTTCTCTAATAGAGAATAAAATACTACCACAACACTAAATATTAAATATCAACATATAAACAGTTGCACCGAAAAATACAAGAATTAAATGTATGACGATATTTCTTTTTCAGTTACTTGGGTATTATTATTATAGTCATTAACAAATCTCCTGTAAGCTTAGGTCAAAGTAAAAATAGCTGATTCAGAAACATCAAAGCTAATTAAAAATTAATAAGGATCGTAACGTGTATATATACAAAAATATTTTACTATATCAACATAGAGTAGGAAAGAATCTGGAATTCGCATACGAATGTGAGATTGTTGTGTTTGTTTTGGAAACGCAATTGAAATAACAACTTTTGCCTTCCGAATTTTTCTACAGTCATGAATTTTATTGAATAAAAAAATCATTCAAATGAAATATACAAACATGCTTTCCATATATCGTAAAAGTGAACTCCCATGTGGGGACATAGTGGGGTAAGGAGCAGATGCATTATACATCTGTTTCACTAATCGATTTTGTTTAGGGACAAATAAATAGGTGATCAGCCTTCTGTGTCCCGCCAGACCGCGAAATATTTTTTTCTTCGTTTTCACCGGGAATCCAACCCAGAACTCCTCGGTTCTACGCTCACACGTCAACCACTGTACCAAGGTGGCAGTCAAATATCGTACCACTAGATTAAAAGTAACCTAATATACTAAACCAGAAAAGTTAAGTCTTAAATCTTTTTTTAAATAACCTGACTTTAATTTCAAGATTCTCCTCGTCATCTAATCATTGCGTTCGCTCAAACAGTAAATTTCAAAAGTTTTGTTAATTAATATTAAGATTTTTCATGCAAATAAGGTCCCATAAAAAATAAGTTGGAGTTAAATTAGAACTTAGAACCGGGAGACGAGGCGATTGTGTAAATTTAATAAAATCCTGTCAATCATGCACAGACTTCGATAACAGACTGCGGTTTCTTTAATATTATGAAATATATTAAAAATGTGCTTTTCAGTGTAAGGAAATCACTACATAGTATAAAACAAAGTAGCTTTCTTTGTTCCTATGTCCCTTTGTATGCTTAAATCTTTAAAACTACGCAATGGATTTTGATGCGGTTTTTTTTAATAGATAGACTGTTTCAAGAGGAAGGTTTTAGTATATAATTCATTAGGTTTTAGACAAAGCGGGCGAAGTCGCGGGCGGGAAGCTAGTCTTAGATAAAGCAGATAATTATGATCAGATTTCCCTATACATTAAAGTTCAAAATGTATATTAAGTTTTCGGTAGAATTTATTTGTAAATTACGGTTTATAATTTTTGGTCGAAATAAAGTTTTTGTAACGATAACACATAGGTATTATAAATTAACCATACATCTTATATATAAAAATGAATCGCAAAATGTGTTGGTAAGCGCATAACTCGAGAACGGCTGAACCGATTTCGATAATTCTTTTTTTATTATATTCCTTGAAGTACGAGGATGGTTTTTATGTAGAGAAAACGTAAATATGTACCACGGGCGAAGCCGGGGCGGACCGCTAGTTACTGATATTTTTAAACAGTTTCAAACCTGATTTTGTAATGTATTGTTTTTATTAGCTTCGTTAAATGTATTAGCTTTTATCACTCTAAATCTAGACAGTCGATATGTCGGTTTTAGTAACATACCGAAACTAGCTTTCCGCCCGCGGCTTCGCCTGCTTTGTCTAAATACTATACATACTAAAACCTTCCTCTTGAATCACTTTATCTATTAAAAAAAAACGCATCATAATCCGTTACGTAATCTAAAGGTATTATAGCATACATAGGGACAAAGGGTCAGAGAGAGTGACTTTGTTTTATACTGTGTGTGATGTGAATTGATTGCATTTCCGTATATGAAAATTGAAGAGACGTACATTCAATCACAAATAAGTAATAAATTTAACATCCATAAATAACGTTATAACATTTAGATACTTTTAAATTTCGGTAGTACTTTGATATATATTTCAATAAATATATGCCTTCATAACGAATAACCGATTGTATAATTTCTCTATAAAATTTAACAACTTTAGTAATGATATTTTAACCGCAAACAGGCAAGCTATTTCAATTGTACCTATTATTCTGCAAAACTACAAATCCCGTTATGGAGTGTCCACTCCTGGCTCCTGCTACTGATAAATATTATTGTCCAATAATAATATTTATCAGTAGCACAATATATAAAATTGTGAGTAGAATCGTAAATGTAAAAACCAATATTTAAATATTATACTTTTACCCGGCTGCGACAGAAGGAGGGGTTATATTTTTCGAGTGTATGTATATGTATATGACTAGCTGCGCTTCACGGTTTCACCCGCGTGGGTCCGCTCCTATTAGTCTTAGCGTATTGATGTATAGCCTATAGTCTTTCTCGATAAATGGGCTATCTAACACCGAAAGAATTTTTCTAATCGGACCAGTAGTTCCTGAGATTAGCGCGTTCAAATAAACAAACAAACTCTTCAGCTTTATAATATTAGTATAGATATTTCTTTGGCACCCAAACGGCTTGTACTTTTATGACTGGCGGCTTATAAGGCGTATATCAATTTACCAAAGTTTGAATAAACTCATAGCTTACTTTTATAAAACCAGTATTTTCTACGAAACACCAGACACAAATTCAACATTCTATTTGCAATCCAATTGAATATTCCCAGCTTTCATAATTATAAACTTCGTAATTTGTTATTTATACGTTTTAAGTACTTTCTAAATAACAGGAACAATAAACACTTTTTTACGACAAAAGTTAGGTTATTATAACAGAAGTTAATTTTACACCAGCGATTTGAATCCAATGTCGAGAAATAAGCATTATTTGCTACAGAGAATGACAAAATTGAAACTCGTTTTCCGTTTTTATACTTCTATTTACGTAAATACTATTTTCTTAATTTCAGACAGTTTTTTAAGCCCTTTACTAAACTTTATAGGCCCTATACTTAAGTGAGAAGTGAGCAAGAAAATTGTATTTATTTAAATAGTAGTTTAACATTAATATTCTTGTTTTATCTTCAGAAACCTGTAATTGTATGGGATTTTATTCCTTTGTAGTTAGTACTAGATATTTAGTAGATCTGCTAGTGCAGAGGTCTCTTTCAAACCCGATCGAAAGAAAATCCGTAAAAAGTAATACCGTACGTAGATGGCAATAATACACACTCAGAATAACCCTTACAACATGTTTGACGTTCCATGTACCCGGACTAAGCGGTTCGGATCGTCATTCTTTATTCGAACCGCTAGGGACTGGAACATGCTTCCTGAATCTGTGTTCCCCGATGAGTACAATATGGGGGTCTTCAAGAGGAGAGTGAACAGGTACATTCTAGGGAAGCGCGCTCCATCTTAGGCCACATCTCAGCTTACCATCAGGCGAGATCGTGGCCAAGCGCTCCCCTATTGCAGCGTAAAAAAAAAATGTTTTTCTATAAAAATCTGCAAACACACTGAATAATTGCAATCACACGCTACACGTAGAAACTTGGAAAGTATATTTTTATAACATTTTTCCGTCCCAGGAGACACAAGCTATTTGCATCACACACAATATCACTAATTGTGAATAGACCGACTTTCAGGGTTGAACCGAAACATATTTCTGGGTCTACTTAATTTTATTTAGGAAATAGTTTGTGCCTATGGGACTGGGAAGTTTATTTTTGACTTGGTATGTTTTTGATACAAGTTCTTTTAAGTAAGTTTATTATGGAATATATTATTTTGCACAATAAATTGATGATGTTTTCTGTTGAAACTGCTTTCGAATAGGTAGGTAATATATTTGTTAAATGATGATAAAAAAGCATTTTTAAAGAAGTTTTGGTGAATAAATGTTCCAATTTTGATTTTATGTAGATCGTGAATATCTTAAAGTATAAGTAATTCAAATTTTATTGTCAACTAGCGGTCCACCCCGGCTTCGCCCGTGGTACATATTTACGTTTTCTCTACATAAAAACCATCCTCGTACTTCAAGGAATATAATAAAAAAAGAATTATCGAAATCGGTTCAGCTGTTCTCGAGTTATGCGCTTACCAACACATTTTGCGATTCATTTTTATATATAAGAAGATGAAGACAGACTTTTTTAATTAAAAACATAGAATTTGAATTAGACATTGACCGTTAAAATGATGGGTGCCAAGTGCCAACCCTACATCATAACATAAACGAAAAATTTTATACATAAAAATGTTCACAGAAGACTGGGTAATTTTGCGCTAAAATCTCAGCTGATGTATGTTAACATACACAAATTTTTTAAAAATTATTTTTATACTACAAGCACAGCTACAAGGATATTATTTTATTGTATGCAAAATGGATATAAATATGATGATGGTTATATTTAGAACTAGATTTCCGCCCGCGGCTTCGCCCGCGTTTTCAAAGGAAAACCCGCATAGTTCCCGTTCCCGTGGGATTTCCGGGATAAAACCTATCCTATGTGTTAATCCAAGTTGCCCTCTATATGTGTGCTAAATTTCATTGTAATCGGTTCAGTAGTTTTTACGTGAAAGAGTAACAAACATCCATACATCCATACATCCATACTTATATTATAATAGTACTAGCGACCCGCCCCGGCTTCGCACGGGTGCAATGCTGATACTAAATACACTACAGAAAAACTTTTAACGTTGTATATAAAAACATAGCGGCCCGGCCGGCCGGTACCGCTGCAAACGGTACGTCCCGCAATTTTTAAATCTGTAATATCTTCGAAAATATTCACTTAAATCATACGGTGTAAAGGGCCATATAGATCTATATTAAATGAACAATGTATTCAAGGTATTTAATTGGTTATGGATTAATGCTGTATTGGTTTAAATCGCTTCGTAAATTAGCCATTATTTGACGTAAAAAGTAAATTCAACATATTATTTCTGATGGAAGAAAACACATAAGTCTGAATGTATTTAAAAAAAAAATATATGTATACTTCCAATACATTTTTTTACTATGTTTTATTGAATATGTATTAATAATTATAAAGCACTAGATTTCCGCCCGCGGCTTCGCCCGCGTTTTCAAAGGAAAACCCGTGTGGTTCCCGTTCCCGTGGGATTTCCGGGATAAAACATATCCTATGTGTATGTACCCTCTATATGTGTGCTAAATTTCATTGTAATCGGTTCAGTAGTATTTGCGTGAAAGAGAAACACACACACACACACACACACACACACACATCCTCAAACTTTCGCATTTATAATAATATTACTAGGAAGTATTATTAAACAGGACAACACATAATTATTGCTTTATTTACATATATTGAGAACAATTAAACGCTTGCAACTCGGAAGTTCGACTTCGGAAGTTAGCAACATTGTTAACAGATTATTGTTAACTGTTAAATTATACTGATAACTTGCTTTGTATTACGAAACTTGCTGACACTAATGGCGTTATATATTTGTGTTATTAATTAATGATTTTAGTCCTTTTGAAATAGTGGTATATTATAATATTGAAACTAATATGATTTTAGTTTGTGTATGAGATATACTTCGGTAGTTAAAAGTATTTTATTCTTTGTTATGTTTTACTTAAGTCAAAATTGATTGGCGAATTTGGAAGAATTTATATAAACTTACAGGAAACATTTCCTAGGAATTGTACATAATTCCTAGATTTAATCAGGTATAATATAAACATACATATGTAAATAATACAGTATTATTTGGAATAAGAACTGCAATAAAGTTAACTAATTAATTGCGTAAATGAAATTCTCGTTCAAAAAATAGTAACGAAATACAATTACATTAAAATAATTAGTTTCACGGTGACGAAATAAGTAATGTAATAACATAGACTCATAATAATATACTACGTATGTAATAATAATTTATATCATAGAGCTGTAATAAACTTAGTAATTAAACTCAAACTAAAACATTTATTTATTCAGTTAGACTTCTTTTAGAAGCACTTTCGAATCGATTACATATCGGAACTCAATTTCAGTTTATTTTAATGTCTTTAATAGTTAATAAAACGAATAAATACAATTTAAAGCGGAATCTTAAATCGTTACAACAATGCACACAAAAAAATATGATTAAATAAATCGAAAAATTCCTAATAAGCGCGAAAATGTCTTAGGAAACTTTACGCGAAAACCACGGGATTCATTAAGAAAACTCTAAACTTCTGCATACTTTTCAATAAAAGTTCATTAAATCACTTAATAAATTAAATAATTGCATTTTGAAAGTTCGCCACGTTTAACTCTTTGGAGATAAGTTAAATTTTTATTCGATTAATTCCGGTGTCCAAAGTTTGGTTGTTAATCGTTTTAGCTTTTTAAATGTTTTATTAAGGTTCACGTCATGAATGTGTATTTTAATATTTTTCTCATACAAATGGTAAACGATGACTGAATTAACGAAAAATATCTGAAGATCGTTATGATTGATATTTTTCAGTATTTTAAGATTACTATTTATCCCTAAATGCATAGTTTATTTTGTATTGAATGGTAATTTTCTAAAACAACTTTACAGTTGATTTATTTCTTGTTACGATTATGAATGGCCAGAATTTTATTATTTTGTAGATGATGAAAAGCAGCTTAAGAATATGAACTTGGTTGTTATTTCATAGGTATAAAACGTTCCGTAGAAATAAAACCCGCAGCTTACAAGTTTTTCATTAATCATTAAATTTAATTATTAATTAGAAAGCCCCTGATTTGTTATAACAATTTTTTTTTCATATATTTGTGAAACAAAAGAGAAGTAATACACTCTATACTCATTAGTAAGATTAAAATGTTTCATGTTGCTACAATTTTATCAGCTTCTAATCAAATACTGAATCAAAGAAAGAAATGATTCTTTCTAGTTTTTCATATAAATCCTCTGATATTCGATTCGTATAGAAATAAGAGACTACAGAGACACGTGTTCTGAATTGAAAATAAATTATTGAGGGCGTTTTCTATCACTAGATTTTACTTTTATATTATTATTTTTATAAATAGGTAAGTATCTATTTCTTTAATGAGAGAAAGATTAATTTAATATACAGTTTGAAAGATTAATAAAATATAAAGTTTGACGATTTCTTTAATGAGAGAAAGCTATCTATATTTGGTTTGTGCTATCTAATAATTAAAAAAAATGTCTGTACGTATAGATTCGTACCTACTTTTAATTTGAAGAAAGATGTGATTCAATGTTATAACAAGTCATGTCTGATATAAATTTCAATTTGTATCTTTTTTAATGCGAATACTACAATAGGAACTAGGTACAATTCAAGGAAAGAGAAAAAACGTACTCAGAAAAGAATAAGGAATTATTTCGTTGTTCTCAAATTCAAAAATACTTCAAATAAACTAAAATTTTTAGTTTTAAAAAATACCTACAAAATGTATAGATATAGAGCTATAGTAAAAAGTATTTTAAGATACGAATTGCAAAAATATATACAGCTTCCCGCCCGCGGCTTCGCCCGCTTCGTCTAAAACATAATAATTTATATTCTAAAACCTTCCTCTTAAATCACTCTATCTATTGAACAAAACCGCATCAAAATCCGTTTTGTAGTTTTAAAAATCTAAGCATACATACAATATACAAACAGACATTAGGAAGCGCCTTTGCTTTATACAAACTCTTTGTGCCAAAGCTAAAGGTGTTACGAACACGAGTGTTAAGACTTGATAAATAAAAATAATAATAGTTAAAAAAAACTAAAAAACACGCTTTTAGTTCGGTTTTCTATAAAACGCGTATTTTTTATTTTTTTTAACTATTATTTATTTTATCAAATTAGTGTATTGTCATCGGTCCTAAATAAATCTACAAAGTTTGAACGAAATCTGGCCGTTTAAAGTGGGTCAAAATCGCGCCCAAAGAAGTCGGTTACAAACATACAGGTGAAGCTAATATAAAGCGTGTAAAAAGGTGAAACTAATTATACGCTCCGGTTTTTATCGTTATGAATATTTTTCTTAGTAAAGGTAACGTGTGGAGTTTTCTAGATCAAAAATGTTCTTTTCTTTTTTTAACTACGTTCTTGAGTAGAAATATAATTTGGTAAATGTGATATTAATTACTATTTAAGTAACTGTAAACTGCCAGTAATATGCTCTTGCGATCGAATCAAATTATTTATTTTGTTCAAAATATACATTAAGGGAATCTAGAATAGTATTGTATATTATAAAAAGCGTGTGCATTTTAAATAATTTAATAACTAATTTCAACTGCTAATTTCTGTATCTTCATTTTAATACTCGGAGACATATTTAACTCGAAAATCTATGAAATCTAGAGTCAAATGCTTCGAAACTATTTTATAGTTTCCCATGCATTGCAGCTGGAGCCTGGTGTGTGTAATGATAGTTTACAGTTACGGCATCTCACTAGTTTTAGAAAATATTCTATCGGAATATTGCTTCCTGCGTCATTTTAACACAACTTTCTCATACATTCATAATCTATTCTATTGAACTTTACGCTAATAGAAAGCCACTTGTCTAGGGGGGCTGGACCTCTTCAAAGCTAGGGTGAAAAGGCTCCTCCTAGACAGACGTGCATTCAAGTAGACCACATCGCCGCTTTCCATCAGGTGGGATTGTGTTCAAACGTCTGCCTACTGATTATTAAAAAAAATACAAAAAATTAAACCACCTTCAAATTGGCAGAACTTAACTAAATTAAAATAGAAATTAAAAAGAAACAGTCCAATTAAGAACCTATTTTTTGAAGTCGGATGAAAATATCCGTGATATGACAATACATAAAGATGTATCGATCGTGATAAAAGTATACAATGTGTTGTCAACGCGAGAAAACTGAAACTTGTTGCAATAAAACTCGACGCGAGCAAATAATTTTCCTGTTATTGTGGTTGTGAAATTGATATACATATATTGATATTTTTTGTTTGTATCGAAAATACATTTTTGGCTGCTTGAATGTTTACTTTATTTATCTGTATACAGAGTAAAATAAATTAATAAAATAAATAAATATTTCAGGAAAATTTTCACACGCGGCACGATCTGATCCCATAGTAAGCTTTCGCTTAAGCATAAATACTTATAAGTTATATATATATACATATATATATATATAATTACAAGACACAGAGCAAACATAAATATGTTCATCCCTCAAATATTTGCCATGGGTGGGAATCGAACCCACGATTTCTGGCTTGTAAAGCAGGGTCACTATCAACCAAGCCAACCGCCCAGTCATATCAAAATAATTGAAGTCTATTATCATCTTTTGTTTCGAATAATATGAGATGAAGTAAGGATGGAATGTTTTCAAATAACTTCTATATCGAAATCTCAGCACCATCAATGGACGATCAAGAAAATTCTTTCCACTACTCGTAACAATATCTATTATTTCTTTTCCAATCGAAATGTGAAGGAATAAGAGTATTTATTGAAACAGAATAATTCGTATCGATAGCACGCCTGGGTAAATAAAGAAACTTTATTTGACCGAAACTGTTTTTGCTGATATATCCAATGGTTAATGAACATTACGATAATTGGATTTTGTGGATTTACAAATGTAATTATGGCGCCGTTACCAGGTTATAATGGTAAATAAATTAATTGTTGAAATGTGTTATAATATTTTTGTATGCTTTGTTTTGTATTGATTATGGGTATAGTTTAATTTTTTGTTTTTGGTATTTCGTTATTTGTTATTTTATTAGCTGTGCCCGAAAACGCGACAAAAGCACTACTTAATATTACATCTACTAAATGCGTAAGTTTGTTTGTTACTCCTTCACGCAAAAACTGCTGAACCGATTTTCATGAAATTTAGCTTCATTTTTATTTCACACATAGGTTTTATCACAGAAATCCCAGGAACGGGAACTAGGAGGGATTTCCTTTGAAAACGCGCGCGAAGCCGCGGGCGGAGAGCTAGTTAATAATATGTTAATCCAAATTACTTATGCATGAACTTATTTCAGCGAATCTAGTTAACTGCTAACCATGATTGTGTAAGCTCACAATTACACATGTTCGCTTAAAATGGTAGATGCAAAAGCGAGATTCCTGAGAAAGATCCGATTCTGAAAATTAGAGATAGAACACACTGAAGTATTTTTAATAATTTACGAAAGTCTATTTAAATAAATTTTTCTTACTGGAAAAAAAACACAATTTACGAAAGTCTAAATGACTATTCTAGGTATTATGGGATTAAAAAGGGACAATTTGCTATTGTAAAAATCAAAAATTAATAAGATGAAAATCACGAAGCGTGATCTAAAATGATAGAATTTTTAACGATTTATACAGGGACCTTATTTAAGCATCTTGGGAGTCTTGGCATTATTCCAAAACAGTTTAAGTAACAAATTTGCATGCATAAGATTTTGCCCCTGAGCAATTTTCTTGCATGTTTTAATTTTCTAATATCTCTGCAGAAGAAAACACGGGTTTATCCATATTTTAATAAATTGGATTCGGGTGCCTTATTTTATATGGGATATGGAAAAGATAAAGAATCGATCAGCGTAAATTAAATAATGTTTTTAGATATCAGTTTAATTATACTATTATTTAAAGCGATGTTTGTGAAAATTAGTTAATGTTTATAAATACTAGAATAAAAGAAACCTCTGTCGGTGCATTTAGATCAAACGAGCGAATGCTCATTGTAACCTTGTTCTAACCCGACTATGTCAAATTATTTTAGTGTAAACGTGTAGAGCATTCTTTCGTTATTCTTAGTGCGTTCGAAAAGATTCTATGCAATGTTCTAATACTGAACAATACTGAATATGAGTTTTTATTTACACTAAAAGATCACGAAATAATGCTCTAGCTCTATCTTTTTTTGGTCTAAATGCGTCATACAATACAATCCAAATAAAGCATATATGAAGCAACAGGCTCGTGACAATGCGTCATAAGTGATCTTATACCTCAACTAGCGGTCCGCCCCGGCTTCGCCCGTGGTAACTACATGTTTAAACTATCCTATCTCTCAAGTTGGATCGAACTGCACATGGTGTACGAGTTTTATTATTATCGGTTAATTGGTTTAGGAGTCCATTGAGGACAAACATTGTGACACGAGATTTATATATATTAAGATAGTTACTAGAGGTATAAAATATAACAGTTTTTTCTGAAGATAAACAATATCCTTAGCTTAAATGCGAATTGTTAATTACAGCATTTGTAACGTTTACTCTACATAGAGAGTTATAATGGTTCCTGTATTCTATTTGTGTATATCTTTTATAAATACAGTTTAACAATACTAAAAACAAGTAGAGATGAAATCATTGTATTATCACCGACCCTTGAAAACGATTTGAAGGATAAGATTAAATTAAAATTGTCCGTTTAAACTCAAACTCAAACATTTATTTATTCAATTAGACTTCTTTTAGAAGCACTTTCGAATTATTATTACATATTTTTAACATTTACCACCGATTCGGAAAGCAGTATCTATGGAGAAGAACCAGCAAGAAACCCCATAGTAAGCGAGCTCCTCCTCCAATAAAGCGAGTCAAAATCGAATATAAATAACTCGATTACATACAAACAACATACAAACATTGAATCTAATAAGCGTGTTAAAGAGATCTCAACTTAATAACTCTGACAGTATGACATTAATGATTTGATGAGCGTTCTATCACAATATAATTTGATTTGCTATGACTTACTACAAATTAGATCATTAATTACTGTATTGACGACGCCATTGCTCAATATAGTTGCCTACTTGATGGGTAATAAATACGTGTTGGTCAAGATATGTCTTTGAAGAAATATTTGTACGATCTGTATAAAATATCAACGGACGCAAAATTGGATACTCAATTTGTTTAACTGTAGATATAGAATCATAGAGAATTGAATTTTTGTTTCAAATTATGTATCGTATTGTATTGATGATAATCTATAAACTATAATTATGTTGAAACACAACTTTTAAAGTAAATCGAAGATTTAATAATAACATTGTTCTAATACATTCTGCTATTGCTATTCCTTTAAAAAAATGACTATGATTTATTGAAAATAAAATTTCAAGGTCACATTATGGCAATTACTCCATGATGTACGTACATCATGGAGTAAGGCGACGATTGTGATTTTATAATATGCGTGCGTGTGCTCGGCACACACGCTCCTTTTTTATAAATTACCTGATTTGTAACAGATTTTTGCACGCCTCATAAGCGAAGCGTTGAGGTGGGTACTACTGTCACTTCGCGCAAAACATCTGATTTTTCAAACTTAAAATGTCTTTTAGTAGAGTGCCGTAAGGCATAAAAATGGTCCAACCTCGGAACCCAGGGCCAGTCAATGAATCTGTATATCAAGTATGAGACTGCATTATTAAAACCTCAAATAAAAAAGTTAAAAAAAAAATTGACCGATCTCGATTTACAACAATTTTTAACAACAATTTACTGAAAAATGAGAGGCGGAAGGGGGAAAAAGTGTTTATAGTGAAAAATTTAATTTTATTTGTAATAAATTATATGTGCAGAGTAACTTCAATGTTAATTTATTAGATTATCGTAAAAAATAAGTTACAAAAAAAATTTATCATTAACTATACACATTGTTACATCATTGTACATTATTGTCGTCGTCGTCGATCTCGTTGATATAGATTGTAGGTGAAGGATTAGTGCAGCTGTCACCATTGCATTCTAAGCAAGCTGCAGTGCAGTTTAATCCACTTTTCCTGCACCCACAAGATGCTGCACATCCTGTTTTGCATGAGCTTGGTGCTTCTTTTTCACAAAAGAAGCACCTAGTTTTCCAATCAAAATCAATTGAAGTAGCTGTTCGAAGCTTTTTTTTTAGGTGGAGAGCATGCAGATGTGGTGTTCTTTTTTTTAATTAAGAATTAATGCATCCTTTATTAATATATTTTTGTCTGCATACCGAATTCACGTAGACAAAGTCGCGAATATTTATATACTGAGAAAGTCCATCCCCTCTTTCCGCAGATGCAGCTTTTAATGATGATAGTGACTTTTATAATATCTCCTAGTTCAGAGCTTAATTCAGAACTAGATCCGATTTTATCACAAATGAGGCAATCATTGCTTGTACATCAATACTGGATGGTTCACCCATTGCGACACGTGGCTGCAACAACAAATATTAGTAATATTAATAACTAACTTTTACATAATTAATGATTTATATTATTAAATTCTACTATTATATTCTAACTATTAACATCGATTTATTACAAAATATTTATAACAGTTTTCAAAAGCATGTAATATAAATGAAAAACAAATACCTACTTACAATTTATGCCACTATTTTCAAAGTTTTTAAAACTCAGTAATGTTCAGTAATTAACTTTTATCACACTCACTGCACAATAATATAAACATTAATTTTTAATAAACAAAAATCTGAAATAAATATTTTTCGGAACGCCCGCCATGAAAAATACCGAACAGCTGCTGTTATCCCCTCTATTCTCCAACCCGACCTTCATTGGTATATCTGCAGTCCCTAAAGATCCAAGATCAAGTTTTCAAGTTTGTAATAGTTGTTCTTTTTAAAAAATGACTTTTGACTAATATAAATCAATGAAAACTCCAAAAAATTAATAATTGTTTATAATAATTTTTAAAAAATTGAGAGCGCGAAAAAAATTTTTTTTAACATTTTTCTATATACTATTAAAAACATATTTTCAAGGTTTATATTAAGATTCATTGACTGGTCCTGGATTCCGAGGTATAAACCTTACGGCGCTCCACTATTTATGTATCATACATTGCACTTGTAAGATAATACATACACACACATATTAAGAAAAAACACCATTTTTAACGTTCATGATATTTTTGATGTCATTTTTGTTATTTAAAC
>CAJQZN010024945.1:0-34780 GCA_907164685.1 Colias eurytheme | reverse complement strand
CTTTCTGCGACACGCATTGCCGGTGTCTATTGGATTCTCCGTCTACGTTTTTCTCCCTTGTAACCCCATTTTAAAATAGCGCAATGACGTTTTTTGGCTTTTTTTTAGATATTGCCATATAAAATGTGTTTTAATTCTATTTTCGAATACTGTACTGTTGTAATTCGGGAATTGAAGAAAGAATAAAATAAGGTATTTTTTAATGTTTCTAAAACTTTTAGCTTTCTATTACTAAGGATAAATTTATTAATCTCTTCTCCTATATTATTACTTACTATCTTTTTGATATAATAATAATAGGTACTCTATGTAAGGGATGTGTGTCAATGAAATAAAATTTGTGTACAAAATTATTTTATTTATATTCGTATAGATAATATTATATTATAATCTTATTAAACATAAATTTGTCTAATGACTGACGACTATGCTACAAAAGTTTTAGGTATTAAAAATATAGGTATATATACAAAATAAGAAGCCAGTATAATGGCCCTTACAGTCGGTTATTTTTACGGGCCCCGGCTCATATATAACAGATTTCCTTCCAAGAACTATTACTTAGAGCAAACACAAAATAAGCAACTATGTAGGTATTTAAAATTAAATGACAAGAGCAAATTGAAAGGGTCGCGAAAAACAATTTAAATTGTAAATTAGTCATTATCAACCTCGTAACTATGTTAAAATAAATGGATATACATTTAATTACAATAATTATAAGTACATAGTAATTAAGAAAAAAGTTTTAATTTTTAAAATTAGGAATGATATATATTTTACTAGTGGAAAAGCAAATTAATCAGCAAACATGTTAAAGTTTTCATATCAAAATATTAGACTACAAAAATTTCAGTAGTACAAAATATTATTGTTACATTGTCTCAATATAGTTGAAAATTTAAATGTTGGTATTTCCTCAAAAAGCATTCATTCAAATAAAACAACAATTTTACTGCCAACATTTATTAAAAACCGTACCAACATTCAAACTTAGAACTAGGGACACAGATAAACGATATTATAGCGCTTGAGGAACAACTGAGGGTGGTACGAGGTGGTATGTGAGCCACCAGGACAGGAACGGTTGTGTTATAGCCACAAAGAGCAGGAAGTAGACTCTCCGCTTGGTTCCACCCCCACTTGGCTTCGACCAATTATCTACATATGGATTTTGCGTGTTATAATTAGAATAGTTGTTGTAACTTGTGTCGGGAGCTTGCGACCCGCCGGACAGGATCTGTAGCCTGAGCGTTTTTACCTGAAATAAGGGAAAATAATTAAATGAAAAACGGAAATTGTAGCATGATGAACCTTATCAATATAAACATGTCGACTGGTGTATGTACAGTGGATAATACCTATTTATATTTATTTTTTAGAAAATTTCATGTTTTGGTCACCTTAGATATTAAATTTTTTATATTATGTAACTACTTTCAGGTTATAACAAAAAAGATGAAAAATAATTTAAAAGAAATTACAACAACAACACATATTCTGGGAAGAAGGGGGATATCATATCATACTATCATTTGCTAAAATATTATATCCTACTATAACTATATTGTTTCATACGTTCTGTCTTTATTATACACTAGCTTTCCACCCGCGGCTTCGTCCGCGCAGTCAAAGAAAAACCCGCATAGTTCCCGTTCCCGTGTGTACGATTACCTAATCGTACAGACAATAGATACATGTTCCCGGAATGCAAGGCGTCGATGGTGCATATTTTATTATATTGTATTAATTATTATTTTAAGTTTTAACACACAGTTCAGTTCGCATTCGGACTCCGTACCGGGCGGAGCTTCACCATCTCATCCCATTACAGTTAAAAATAAATATATCTCTTTATCCCAATCTCATATCTTATCTTTTACCCCAAAACCTCCCCCTTACATTGGTCCTTCGAGCAAACGGTGAATTGCGGGACCGGGACAAAAAGTGTGCATAAATTTTGTGCTGTGTTTGTGTGCGTGGTTCTGGTTTCCGTGATCACATAGCGACCTCGGTGCTTTGGGAAGGCACCACACATATCTTCACATCTCTACCCTGGTGTCTTGGGGAGACACAACACCTCAACCTCGGTGCTTTAGGAAGGCACCACACATCTACATATCTCAACCCTAGTGCCCTGGAAAGGCATCACATCTCTACACATCGACGGAATAATTCACATCTCGGCGCGGCGTAAGCGTAACTTGAAGCTAACCAAGTAAGGTTTCTTATTTTATCTCTTATTTTGAAATATGTCGATGGAGGATATTTTAGCTACCCAAGAGAAATTAATAGATGCATTGGATAAGCTACATATAAACTTTAAAAAGGATGGAGCGGAACGAAAGACTCCCGATTATATACGAAAACGATTAGAAACGTTAGAAAAATATTTTGTAGACTTCCACAACAACCACATGACACTTCTATCTTTCAATGATCACTCTCATGAGTATTTTGCATTCAATAGATATGATCAAATTAAGAAAAAATACAATAACATAAAGACAGCCTTGCAAAATTATAAATCTTTAGAAAACCCTGAATTACAACCTCCAACCTTTCAAACCCCGTCAAACTCTCATGAATATCAAGAAAAATCTCCCAACAATATCTCCAATATGAATAAAACGGAAGAGCTTATGAAAAAACAAACAACTAATTTTAAGGCTTTTTTGCGAACTGTTTCAAACATAAATCTTGATCTTATGTCGGAAAAGTGGGAATTTGAGGATATCCTAAAGTCCTTGCAAATCCGCTGGTCGGCAATTGATACCTTGCATTGGGAATTAGAAAACGAATTGAGCGGAACGAACACAGAATATGAAGAACAATTTACTAATTATGAAAAACATTACTATAAGTTAAAAACAGATATTAATAAAAAGATGTATTCTCTATCTCATATCGAAAAATCAACCCCAAAAGTAGAGCTGCCTACATTCGAAGGAAATTACATGCAATGGGTTTCCTTTAAAAATCTATTTACGGAAACTATTCACAATAATCCGTCACTGTCTAATGCACAAAAGTTACAGTTTCTTAAGAGTAAAGTTAAGGGCGAGCCTGAAAAAATGATACAACATCTTCAAATCAGCTCCGACAATTATCTCATATCTTGGAATATTCTCAGTCATCGTTATGATAATAAACGATTAATCTTTACATCTCATCTTAATAACCTCTTAAATATCCCTAATATTCAATATCAGTCGTATCAACATATTAAACGGATTCATGATGTTACATATGAGAGCATTAATGCAATTGAAAACCTTGGAATTAACGTACGTCATCTTGGGACCCTTTTCTTGTTTGTATATTATCTCAAAAGTTAGACACAGAAACATACAATGATTATATGCAATCTTTAAAGTCGCCCAGAGAAATACCTGTATTGCAAGACTTTCTACAGTATTTAGAAAACAAGTTTATGACGCTAGAGACCTCACGAAAAAAGCATGAAAGCTACACTACAAAAGCATTTAATCAACCATCAAATCAGCATACACATTTAAGAAACTATAATAATCAATCTTCATTTTCTAAAAGTTATAACAATAAATTTAAACAGAGTTTTAATAATCCATATTCTACAAATCATGCTATTTCGCAAGTAACTTATTCCAATAATATAACAAATGTAAAACGCAAGCGGTGTCCGATGTGCAATTCTAGCGAACATCGCCTTTATACATGTCCGACGTTATTACAAATGCATCCTTATGAGCGAAGAAAAACGGTTGAAAACATGAAACTTTGCCTCAACTGCCTACATTACCACAAAGGAATGAAATGCTTTTCACAGATATTGTGTAAGCAATGTAATAAAAATCATAATACCCTTTTACATGAATGTTTCGCGTCACAGAATATGACACCGGAAGCCTCACGTTCAAGGTTTCACGGTGCTCGTTCGAAACCTTTACGCCAGCAACAAGAAAATATGAACACATTAGTATCCCTTCCATGTGACCCCAGCGAAATACCTATTACTAGCTACTGCAATTATCAAGGTTCAAACAGCAGATGGATCTCACCTTAACATGAGAGCGCTTACAGATCTCAAAGTTTAAAAATACCTCGTCAATATATCAATGTAATCTTAATTTAAATGGCAACATCCAGCACTAATGGGAAATGAAGGATGTACCTTCTCTAAATCTTACTTTAAATCTATCTCAGGAAGACCTTTAAAAGAAAATTTCGAAGAAAAATTGGGTGCGTCAAAATCTAATCTAAATGTATCGCCTAATTTATGCAATTAGAAAACAAATTAATAAAACAACGTCAATTAGCACGCGAATATAAGCTTTTTATATCGGAATACAAAGAACACAGACATATGATACACTGTGTGTCGCACGCCGACAAGGCCCAGTGGCCACCTACCGCGCACCTTACGCGCGGAGTCATCAAATACAACCTTGCGAGTTGTGTTCGAAGCATCCTAGAAAACCTTAAATGGATTAACCCTTAATGATCTCATGTATAGAGCGCCTAATCTGCAACATGACCTTCAAATCCTAATTTTTAGATTTAAGTACGGGTTTACGGCGGAATTGATCTCAAATCCTACAAAGCGACAATTTTTGTCCGAAATATCGAAAATCTTTGATCCCTTTACAAGATGAGATTACATTATAAAATAATGTGATGATTATAATTATCTTACTATGAAACGATCTATGTATTTTTAAGCTATCACTGTTATCTACAAATATATGTAAATACTATTAATGAATCTACCGACTATGATAAGGAAGAAATTAAAACCTGGAAAACATAAAATTCATATCTCAAAACAATATGTCCCATGATAAAAGAACATTTAAACACAATGCGGCGCTATAATATTACAGCGTGCGCACGAGTTCGGCGAAATGGAATATTATAATAACATTTTATTTATGAGTGATTCGTTTGATATGGGAGCTGTATGAGTATATTTTAATTGGAATCTTGGTTGTTGTGGTTGTTTGTGGAAATAATAACGTTTTGGAAACAATTGCGTCGTCGACGAGCTTCAGCAGATTCGGCGGTGGAGGCTGCGACCAGTGTCGCGGTCCCCGCCCGGCCACCTCCAACCCCAGTGAAAAGTGATTATGTGATAAGTGATAGTGAAATAGTGAGTGTGATGTGCGCGTAAATAAACATGACCAAATCTTTCGAGTGTTTTCGCTTCCCAACTTAAGTGAATCTCTGTAACGCTATTATAAAAAACAATTGTAACATAATCTTGTAACCCTATCGTAAAGAACAAATGTATCTTAATCTTATAATTATTGTATCTTCATCTTGTAATCATAACTAACACAATCATTTAGTAAATAGACACAAAATTGTAATATCACCTTGTTAGTTTTAAGTTCATCTTTCATCAAGTTACTAACCTTCACCTTTTTCTTCCCCGGGAACATGTACGATTACCTAATCGTACAGACAATAGATACATGTTCCCGGAATGCAAGGCGTCGATGGTGCATATTTTATTATATTGTATTAATTATTATTTTAAGTTTTAACACACAGTTCAGTTCGCCATCGGATTCCGCACCGGGCGGAGTGGATCTCCGCCCGGTGCGTCATAAAACTCAATCTCATCTAATCCCAATGTATTAAAGAAATATATCTCAGATCTCAATCTCTAATCTCATATCTTATATTTTATCCCCCTACACCGTGCGATTTCCGGGATAAAAACTATGTCCCGGGTAAAAAGTAGCCTATGTCCTTTCTCGGTTATCAAAATATCTCTATACCAAATTTCATGCAAATTGGTTCAGTAGTTAAGGCGTGATTGAGTAACAGATAGACAGAGTTACTTTCGCATTTATAATATTAATATGGATTACACAACTCACCAAAAAGTACGACAGCGCGAAGCTACAGTACACCAGCACGCAATAATACCCGGTGCCCCCCAGCAACAACCCGGCCAGCAGGCTACATATCATCACCGAGTACTTATACCCGGAGAACGCCAGCAGGTCGAGCGTGGTGAGTGCTGTACTGGTTTGTGTGATGTACAGCGTCGCCAGGTAGAGTACCATCTCGAAGATTATGTACGCTAGTGCACTGGACGCTTGGATGGATATCTGCTCGGGGGAGAAGCGGTGTTGCAGTCCTGGAAATGAGGTAATAAAATAGTTATATAAAACATTTTCATAGAAACAAATCTATCTTGAGGTGTGATTTGAAATTCTTTTCATCGTGTCGTGGCGACATATAACGCTCGGCCACCCATTTTCAAATGAAGTTTGATTGTAGATAGATAAGACTTTATTGTTTATAAATGTATCCGCCTCGAAGGACCATTTGCGAATTTTTATACATAAATAGAAGATAGGTAAGATATAAAAATTTGTATATAGAAAGCATGTAGATAGTGTAGAAAAATTGAAAAACTGTTCAATATTTGCACACACTTAGTATCTTTGATTGAAATTTGCAACCAAAGCTAAATTCTTGGATCAATCAGTCATTGTAAACTAGGACTCGAGCATATTAATTGAAAGAGGCCTAATCGATATAATAAATCAAATAACTTTTATAAATTCAAATATACTAGGATAATAATTACCAAGCATGAATCCAGCCAGCAGCACATATGTAACATAGCCCATAGCAGGTATGTAAAGGTCGGGCGCGTTCAGATCGTAGCGGGGGGCGACCGGGGTCTCTTGGTCGTATTTCACCATCCATTCCTAGGGGACAAAAATATAAGTAATATTTGATATTTTGTGTGGGTATGAATTTATTTTTATCTCGTTTTAGTACTAGCTGGAAGAACTTTTGTTATCTATGTTTTCATTTATTATCTGACTAACAAAAACTGTTTTATTATTTATACATACGCCTGAAAATTTTAATTATAAAGAATAACAGTATTTTAATTTGTGTATTAAAAATATAAAATGCCAGTAAGATTCCAAGTAGAATAAACCCAATAAAATTCTTATTGGGTTTGTATTGGCTTCTTATAATAAGAAACTATTTATAAGCACCGTAACATACAATTACATAAACAAACGTCATCACACACCTTATGGGTATACGGGAATATAATCAGCAGTAACTTCCGCAACACATATCTGGTGTCCACCGCGAAGTAGTACCTCATCCTGGATACAGGCAGGTACTTGCCCAACTCGCGCTTTACCACGTCACGACCTTGGGCAGCGAGCTGGTTGCCATATTGCAGTGCCATGTCCTGGAATGAGAAGAATAAATGTAAAAAAATATGCAATGACGATTCAAAAGTGCTTCTAGAAGAAGTCTAGTTCAATAAATAAATGTTTGAGTTTGAAATACAATGGATAAAAAAAGAATTGTTTATGAGGTTGGTAAAAGTAATTAAAACAAAAATTAAATCCATTTAAAAGAGCTTTTTAAGGAGTTTATGAATATAGTGAATGAAATATACTTAAAATATTTTAAATAAGAGCCGAGAATTGTACATACCATCATAGAATTTTTTAAACACTAAAAATTGTTCATTTATGAAACATTTTATTTTTAATGGTATAAAGGTATCAATTGAAATGAAATAAATGCTACCAATTAACAGAATTGGTGATGATTATTAGATTATAACACATGCTATGCCTCACAGGCAAGATAAATAATGAATAAATTCAGTCACTTGTGAGGACATAGCTTTGTATCACTTCAATAATAAGTATTATTTGCTATAATTTATTAATCTAATTAGAAAGATTAACTCGTAAGCACATAGCATTAAGTCTTCCTAACTTGATTACTCAGCGAAAAATCTACAAAGTATCAAGAGAAATAGGTATAGTATTCCAGCTACCTCATTAATTTAAAGGAAGAACAATAACTATTGAATATGCTTATCTAACAATCTGTCCAAGATATAGAATCATCAAAACAGTTTTTCCATCTACCACCAGTGCTGTTACTACTGAAATATTTTATAAACAATACAAAGAAAGATTATTATACATCTAAATCTCCATAAGACATGTCTACTTGTATACCTGTACAATGGGTTGTTGCAGCATGGAACCAATCTGTTGAGGCGACGCCATTGGACTTTGTGGAAATCCTCCTGGGTAACCAAAACCTACAAATTCATTAACAATTAGACTAAATAGATTCTAAAGTAGGTGAGTTCATATATTATGTGCTACAAATATTGCATAATATATGGGAGCAATGATGTTTTAATTGCATTAAACATGTTCATGGACCATTACACTGCTTCAGCTATATATTCAATGTATTGATAGTCCATATCAACTAGCAAGTACTGAGCAGTTGAGTTCTTAACATTGTTTTCAAGTTGATTGAAGTAATAGCACTACTTACTGCCAGTAGGATCTTGCCCACCAAAATCTTGTACAGGATCTAAAGGTATTCCCTGTGTATAAGGTGGAGGTGGGCCCGCCGGAGGGTATCCACCTCCGAAACCAGGGTTCGGACTGAAGGGAGGAAGCGGCGATGGAGCCCCCATTGCGTTAACATCGCTAACTCTCTTGGCCTTTCGAGGGCCAGAGTGTGACACTAAAAATTAAAAAATAACACATTGTTTATACTCTATGCCTCTGAAATCTTTTGTAGTGTAAGAAAAACATCAAAAAATTGCTATATTTATCCATTTTACATGGTAATTGTATAAAAAATACACTTTTTTCGTAATATATGTAATAATACTTCGGTTATATGAAATAATGACAAAAATCATTAATATACTGTTACCATTTCTTGAAGCATTAAAATTCATGTTTGCTTTATCGTTATAATCGTATACACATTATAAATTATCACTTATTTTATTAATTTTTTGTTATAATAAAACGAAACACATCATCAACAGCCAATTTGCAGGCAATCCAATTTGACATTAAATTTATTACAGTTGCCATTATAATTAATATCATGGGTGATTGTAAATAGATAATGAGACTTTTAATGCATCATTAATTTTTCTGCAATAAACAATGGCAATAAATGAATTTTTTCAACCCATGAATTTTAACTATTAATAGGTAAATGAAGTGAACTTTTGGTTGGTTTAATGCTCTAAGTGGGCGGCCCGCGGCTGATAAACAATCGTTATACAATACAATGGCAATTTTGAAACTTTACGTCAATATTGTATTGACGGACGACGGCCCACTGGAAAATTGACATATTTACGTAGTTTGTGAATTTCAATATTTTTATTTACTGTTGAGAAAATTAACAAAGGTGGTTGATTTTATACAAAAATGGCATTAACGAATGTATTGCTATTAAGTCAAATAGCTGGCTATGTTTTTGGCCTCATATTGTCGTTATGTATTATTGTACCTTTGAGTATGCACCAAGATGAATTCAGGTAAATTTCAACGCATTATTATTTTATCTTTTTCCAAAAGTGTGTGTGTTAGCTAAAATAGTTGATATAGTAGTTTTTGGCGTATGTTTTACTATATATTGTTGAAATAGTTCTTCTAAGCTCTTGAAATTCTACATGAAATGTTTAATTTTGGAATTTCCAGTGGCCACTGTCTTCTATTCTCGAAGGGCACTTGGCAAGAGGAGGATGGACAACTGCTGGTGATGTGGGCGTCCCGAGCCTATTGCAACTATGTTATTGTTGTTGGCATTCTGATGTTTATTGTCTGCTGCATTCAGATTTACAGGTAAATACATTAATTATTAGGTTCATTTTAAAATCATGTGTGGTTGTATGGTAAAGGGAAATAGAAAAGGGCTAAAATAGTTACAGTAGAACTCCAATTATCCGAATGAATGGGGACCGGCACCCATTCGGATAATCAAATATTCGGATAATCGGATTAAAAAAAAAATTGCCATTGGAGAGAATAAAAGCTACATTTTGGTATTGCACTATTTTTTTATTGAATTAAATGAAAGAAAATGAAATTTTCACATGTTTTAAATATAAATAAAATGTACTTATGTACAAGTTTAGAAATAAAAATCATTATTTTTTAAACATCTCCGTCAATGTAAGCTGTTTTGCGGTCTTCAACCGTTTTCGGGCAGCCAGGTCACGCATTCGCTTGACGGTGAGCAGTTGCAAGTGGTCACACTGGGGCTGACGCTCCATCCACTTCAAAGCAGTCTCGAGGCCGGCAAATGCTTCACTGGCTGATGGTCCAGCGTCTACTTCAACATCAGCAGAAAGTTCTTCTTCCACTTCCACTTCAACATCTTCTCTCACACTTACAACAATTTCATCGTCATTGAGAATTTGAAAACCAGGGTCAGACGTGTCACAAGCCATCCACTCTCCTACATCTTGAGCACTTACTTCTGTACAACCAGGAATTTTTACATTCATTTTTCATATTTCCTCTAGTGACAACGCATCTTTATCATCATCATCCTCTGCATATTCTTGTTAGGGGAAGAATAATAGCGCACTTAGACTTTTTTGGACAATTTTTTGTGATTCGGATAATCGGCGAATCGGATAGTCGGAGTTCGGATAATTGGAGTTCTACTGTATTAATTACATTTACATTTAACATTTTGTTAATTATTATAATAAAATGAATCAGGATTCACATTCAGTTTGTCTGTGTGTCGGTTAAACTCAAATAAATAAAACAGTATTTATTGAATGCTTTCTAGTAATGTTTTTCTAAAAAAAAAAAAAACTTAAAATCCCTTTATTAACCATTACCATTTTGGAAAGCAATTTCTACAGACAGGAACTAATAAGAAACTAAATAATCTTTTAAAATAAAAAAGTATAGAAATATCTTCTAATCTTGTGTGAAAACCATAAAACGGCAGCTAATCTATTTACACATTTAATTATAAATTTCTTTCTACCCTCAGGTTATCAGTATTTGTATGCAAGGGCATAGACAGTTCATTCCTCTCAGCCTTCATAGAAGCTGTGGGGTGTGTGATCTTCTGCGGGCTGGCCATCACAGCAGCTCTGATCGTAACACTCGGCTTCATGACTTGGTGCCAGAATATAGTTGAACGGTTTCCTAGGTAAGTAATGTGTATTTATTTTTGAAAAGCTATGGTGGTTTGCAATATTTTAACTATAGTCATAAAATTGGTTCAATGGTTTAGCTGTGAAAATGTTAAACATCTTAAGACCTAGTTTGCACTTTGGCTGTTGGTTTTTGGTGGTAAAATAAGATATGTATTAAGAATAAAAAAAAAAATTGTCTGTATATATAGCGCTAAAGGCGCTGAAATGTTACTTTACCCTCTTTGAATAATTTTTTGTGACTATTTGTATCCCATTAGGTAGGAGTGTCGCAACACCCATACTTATTGAATTACCGCAGTATGTTACGAGTTTTCGTAACAATTGGTGTGTAATACGTAATATCATCGATAATGTTTTTTTTGAAGTGAACACTTCTTTAGCGGCGTTGAGCACTTTTTCTGTAATGGGTATAAAATCTTAAACTCGCGTGAGGACACGTGACCTGATCGAAAAAGCGTAAGACGGATACCATTCCAAAATATCAAACATGCTCAACATTAACAATCAAGTTTTCACTTCTGCCGGCACTCCCGGAGTGCAACCCGTCTTTTTTTTCAAAATCAATGGTTTTGATTCATGGTTTTTATCGAAATCGGCCTCATAACTCCTTTCAACATCTATCAATATTACTTGATGAGGTTCGGATTTCGCCTGCTATGCCCAGTTGAAAGTCACTCGGTATATGCTTGTAAAAAAAATAAATTTCTAAAATCGATAGAGTAGTTTTAAGTTTATTTCGTTAGATATATAAATACTAAGATCTATTAACATACTAAATGAAATCCAAATCTTTTATTTTTGTTGTAATGATTTAGTTGGATATAACCTAAATTATTTATCACTGCTAATTTTGTTCTTAGTTGTGAAGATGCGACCGGCCAGGATATTGATAAAAAGGATAGTATTTCTACACATGGCTTTTACATAGAACTTGGCACTGCACAGGTAAGATTGCAATAAGTATTTTTTTTTGGAAAAATGCATTTATAAGAATAAATTGTTAAATTTTACACACCTACCTTCATTAACTGCTTAAACTTTTCTTATTGAAACCCTTCGTTATTTTAATTGTTAGGTATGTGTTTATTACAAAAAAAAACAACTAGCAAAACAAATTTTAGTTTACTTATGTCCTTAAATGAAGTTCTATCTAGTTACAATACAAAGTATAATTTTA
Organism: Colias eurytheme; assembly: GCA_907164685.1. NCBI lineage: Eukaryota > Metazoa > Arthropoda > Insecta > Lepidoptera > Pieridae > Colias > Colias eurytheme. Next base: position 22,613 of record CAJQZN010024945.1, on the reverse strand, counting down.
CGAAGAACGTGGGTTCGAATCCTGCCTCAAGTATATTTTTTTTATCTTTAAAAATTGTCAAAAATGTTTTTAATGTTTTTATAGCATCAAAATGGTTACGATAAGCATTTTAATGCTATAAAAACAAAATTAGCCATTATCTAAACAAATAATTTATTACTATCCACGTCAAACAGTTCGGTGCCTGGGCTCTATTCGCCCTCTGGGTGGGTTTAGCAGTGTTCAGCACCCTCAAGGTCTGTCGCTACCACCAGCTGCAGAACATTCAGGTCTCCATGTACAGAGAGAGACAGAGACTGGTCAACGAACCACCTGGTCGATCCACACCACCTATTGACTCGATGCATAATTAAAACTACCTACATTTAAAAAATAGAAGTACCCTCATATGGAAAATGTGAAGTACCCACATATTGAAAATTATAAAGTACCCACATATTGAAAATTTTAAAGTACCCACATATTGAAAATTTTTAAGTACCCACATATTGAAAATTATAAAGTACCCTCATGTTGAAAATTTTTAAGTATATTAATTGTAATTTTTTGTAATAGCAATTTTGTGTGATGGTGTGTAGAGGTAAAATGAACTGTGTTTATGTAATTATCTGTTGAAGTGGTTTAGTAAGAGGCTAAATTAAAGAGTTAACCTATTGTAATATAATAAAGCTATTTACTAAACAATACACAGTAGACTTGTTTACAGTTTTTTTCTTATTTTCACATAAAATCGTTCTTACCTCTACACTCCTTATTTATATAAGATAAAAATGGATTAATGTCTATCATATATGCTTTTAAATGTTGCCATATCAAAATATCACTACAGCTTCAGATTTAATTTATTATTTTCAATGATAGTATTATACGGTATTTGTCTTGATTATCTGTTCCTGATAGAAATAGTAATATTGTACGTCTTTATAAAATAAATTCACATTTATTACGCTTTCAGTGTAAAATGACTGAATTCGATATTTATTAATGAATATAATAAAAGTTGAACATTACTTACTTTTTAAAATGTATTGATTCGTTTCAGCCAAAATTGCTAACAGAAACGTATTGTAGTATTATCAAAAAATATAATGTAATGTAAAAAAAAAAATACAGGCTAATTATTATTTTAAGGTTGGCAACAAAATATTAATAAGTAGGACATAAAATGCTTTTTTTGATGTTTTTTTAACCGACTTCATAAAAATGGACGAGGTTATCAATTCGGCCGGCCTTTTTTTAAACCTGTGTTGTTAGCTGTGGCTGTGAGCCTCAATAAATAATAAAAAGAAACATAGTTTTTACCTTTATTTTATATAATTTTTAGTTATTTAGTATATTATTTAAACTATAAATTTATAATTAACTGTAAGTAAATTATGATTATTTGTGATAATGCTCTAGATTAAGAATATTATAGTGAAATTAAATTAATCTCATTGAATTGTTAAAATTGATCAAAATTATTATGTACGTTAATATGTAAATAGCGTCCAATTAATAAATTATTTTATTTGACTTTATCTTTATTAAAAATTATTGTATTATACCTTGTTAATATTCATAAATATTTATATGTAGGTCACATTTTCAAGGACATTGTTTTCTTTAGTGAACAGTAGGTTTATTTGGGATTGTAAAGGCGAAAATAAAACCACAAAGTAATATTAAAAAATATATTTATTTATCTATACATTACAGTACTAAATTGACTTTTTCTATTCGCACTACACTGTAGTAACATAAAGGCGGATTAATTTCATACATTATTATTTTTAACTATTCATCGTTCCCTGATTTCAAAACAACGCCGTGTTTTTTCACCATGTGCGCTTTCAAATATCTCATTTGCGCAAACTTCACGTCACACTTCTCGCATTGATAGCTTCCAACTGTGTGCGTACGCGCATGTCTGAGCAGATCGCATCGGATCGTAAAGGCGCGGCCACACACCGCGCACGCATGCGCCTTCACCGCGTCATGCCGCTGCATGTGTCTCGTCAAGTGCGCGATCCAGCGGAACGAACGCTCGCATTTAGTGCACTTGTGGACTTTCACACCTTTGTGTGTCTGTTCGTGGATGTATCTACTCGCCTTTGACCGAAACCTCTTTTCGCACATACTGCAAGCGAATTTACGCTCCCCAGTGTGTACTGCACCGTGTTGAACCAAATCGCTTCTCGTTCCAAACTTTTTATCGCACACGTCGCAACTGTAATTCTTAACTCTCCCATGAAAGTGCTTTTTGTGATAGAAGTAGCTAGATGACGCTGTGTATACTTTGCCACAGATGGGACATGTGCGAGATTTCCGTTTTGAACTCTCTTGTGCTTGACTTTGGGTACATTTTCCCTCGTCTTGGTTGTCTATACTGTCCTGCGTGTCTTCTATTGCTTCGAACACCGAGTCTGGTAGTTGTGCGAATGACTCCACGTCGCTGTGGTCTGAGAACTCATTCTCTGCACAATTGGCTTCACTTGCATCTCTACTCGCGTTGGAAGATAACTCAATGATCTCGCTATTAACCGGTACATCTATCAACGTCGAAGTATTAATTGAACTACAATTATTTTCTGCATGATTACTGATTTCTACGTTTATTTCGTCGTGTGATTCGGACAGAATATTTTCTGCATTTGTAGATTCAAAATTAAATGTGTTGTTGGTTTCACAAGTATTTAGTTCTTCATGATTTTGGATTTCAATGTTGCTTATTCTTAAATTAGACATCAGATTCACATTCGAGGGAATGACGGTATTAGGAAGCAACCTCCAACCGGATTGTTGAAACGTTATCTCAATATCTTCTCTTATAGGATACCCGCGTCCACACGAAAGACATACTTTGAGCAAGTTGTCTTTTGGACATTTTGTGTAATATATTTCGAAATATGCGAAATTGTCCGCATTACAATAATTACATCTTTTATCTTGCGATTTCACATTCATATCCGTTTCCGTGAATGACGGCGGTTCAGCGAGCATTTTCTTAAACCTGCAACAAAACCGTACATTATTTACCACTTAGCTAGTTTTCACGTTAAATTTCCTCGGTTTTGTGTGTACGGGCGTGGTTATTGAGTTGGCTTCGAAGTCTAAACGTCTTGCCACACTTGCAAGCGTGGGACTTTTCCCCCGTGTGCACGGTAACGTGAGCGTAGAGTTCAGATTTTCGTTTGAATTTGGCCCAGCAAAATAAACATTGGAATGCATGCACGTCCACATGGATTTTTCTATGCATCCTCAAAGCATTGCTGGATTTGGATGCTTTGCCACACAGATCACAAACGTAGTTTCTGCTATCGGAATGGGTTTTTAAGTGTTCTTGAAGGTGGCCATTTCTGGAGAATTTCTTGGAGCAAATGGTGCAGGTGTGCGGTCTGTGGTTATTGTGTATGGCTTGTTTATGGCGCGCTAAGTTACCGCTGTCTTTAAAGCCCAGCCCGCATGTATCGCAGCTGTAACTCTTTTCTTCAAGGTGCGATCTCTCGTGCCTTTTCCAGGAGGAAATCATTACTTCCTTATTGCAAATTTCGCAAATCGTGTATTTCTTTCCACTTTTTGTTAACGAGTATAATCTAGTGGTGCTATTCTTGTTTTCCGTCGAACCATTTACTGGACAGACTTCCTTTTTAATCTCCTTTATTGCAAAACTGAAAAATAACAACACTGAGAACAAGGAAATAGGGTTATGGTAGGAAATACTGGATATAGAAATCATTAATTTACTACAGCTGTTCTGAGTAATTTAAAAAAATGATGGTTAAAAAATAAAATATTGTGAGTAGGGAAATAAAAAAAGAACAATGAAAGTTCTACTAAAAGGCAATAATAAATATATTTGGCTTACAGTCTTTGTAAAATATTACAATACACCAATTAACATTAATGTCATTAAACTACATTCAGTAAGGTACTTGTGCGTATACGTGACACGATGCGTCCCTAGTTTCGTGCAAGCGTTTTATGTGATGTCTCAGAGCACGCCGCTGGCGGAACGTGGCGCCGCAAACTGTGCACGAGAAGGGCTTAGCGTTGCTGTGCGTCAGCACGTGACTATTTAACTCGTGTTTCTGGCGGAAACCTTTCCCGCAGTTGGCACACACGTGCGGCCGCTCGCCCGTGTGCTTCAGCTTGTGCTTCGTGAGCCCGGCCCGCAACCGGAAATGGGCTCCGCATTCAGTGCAATTAAATGGAAATAGATCGGTGTGAGTCTTCAAATGGACGTGCAGCGAACCGCTCTGCGTGAACCGTTTCCCACATTGCGAACAAACGTAAGGCCGCTCGCCGGTGTGTATCCTCATATGCTGCCGTAAGTTCTGCGAGTTCACAAACGTTTTGGCGCAAATCGCGCACACGTAACTTTTAACTTTCTCGTGCGTCTCTTTCAAGTGCCTCTGCAAACCGTTCGGCGCTCGGAAGGTCTTACCGCACACGTGACACACGCAGGGCCGCTCCCCAGTGTGAATCTTCTTGTGAAACAGATACGTGTGAGATGAGCTCAGATTTTTCCCACATATTTTACACGTGTAAAACACTTTTCCGTTCACTTTCGTTTGCACTTCATTCAGTTCCAATCTCGTCTCATCGTCCATTCTGTCCCTTCGCATGTTGCACAGCGTGAGATCGTCATACGAATCCACGTCAAAACCGTTCGCCGTCTCTTCTTCTGAGCTCGACTCGGTGAAATCTGGATAGTTACATTCTTTTTTGTGCTCTTCTACGAAATGATTTCGAAAATCGACTAGAGCGTTGTAAAATCTGTCATACGCCGCACTCATCTTTCTAGTGGCAATGTTAGAAAGAGGTTCCTTGTCAGAATCGTTGTCTGCAGATGTATCCGAGCCGTTCATTATTTCGTTACTAAATTCGGTTTCATATTTTAGGTTATCATCTCCATTTATGTGATACTCTGTATTGTCTATCCATCTGCAACAAAAAAAGTCCGGGTTATTCAAGTTTTGATCTTGTGCGTGGATACGTGGTATTTCAAGTGCGCGATCTTTCTGAACTTCCTCGAGCAGATTTTGCATTCGAATTTTCTTATATCTAGATGTATTTGAATATGGGCTCTAAGCGTGTTCTTAGCCCGGTACGCCTTCCCGCAATATTCGCACTCGTAGGGCGTGTCGCCGGTGTGCAGGCGCGCGTGCACGTCGCGGTCCACGCGGGTCGGGAACCCTTCCCCGCAGGTCGAGCACACGTGCTTCAGTTTCCCTTCGTGAACGACTTCCATATGCTGCACTAAAGCACCTTTAGAACGATACGACTTGAGGCATTTCGCGCACTCAAACTTCTGATCTTGGTGCAATTTCATATGGCTGTGCATGTTGTATTTATTAGAGAATGTTTTGTTACATTCCGGGCACACGGCCGGGAAGTTCTTTTGATTTTTCGGTCCAAACTTCGTTTTCTTTTTCTCCTTCTTTTCTAGCTCACATTTCCTGTGTTCATTATCGATGTGCTCCTTTAAATTCCCCTTATTCGTCGCGGAATAGCCGCAAGCTTTGCACAAGTGAGCATTCACCTTTTTGACAGTATGTTTATCACTTACATGGAACTCGAAAAAGTGAAGGTCGTCATAGATGTTCCCGCAACACAGCAGCCCACCGTCCGGCGGGATCTCGAGATGCTGGTTGAGATGGTGAATCAGTCTCCTGGTGGACGTGAAGGCGCAGTCACAGTAGAAACAGACAACATCGCGAGAGTAAATCTTCTTGTTTTCTTTGGGCTTGTCTGCGCCAATCTCGTCGAATTCATCGTCGCTTTCGAGTGCTTCTTCGAATGTCGTATGATTCTCAATAAATGCAGCTATAGTTTCCCGATTGTGAAGTTCAGAAGCGTGTTTTGTTTTCAAGTGTTCACTTAAACATTGTATATTCTTGGAAACAGGTTTGTCGGCACACTTTTGGCACACATATTCCCAATCGTTATCTATGTCTATGTCGTTATTATTGAAATAATCCGTCAGTACATTATCTACCATTGTTAGAAACAGGACGGATCTTTTATATCTGAAAACGCGTGTACTGCTTAATTCACAAAAAAAACATGTATCCCTAACATTTGAGAACAATATTTTATCTGAATATAGCAACTTAATTGTAAAGCGGTACAGGAATTCGTCAGCATATGTGGAAAATAAAGAGACACCACAATACTAAATTTTAAATGCAGATAGAAAATGGTAAAATAAAAGAAGAGAAGAAGAAATAAGATTAGCGTGAAAATATGGGATAATATAAATACTATCTGAGAGCATGCTTTATGCAAGCAACTTTTGAGTGAAGTTATAACATGTTATTACATACTAATTAGCATTGGTAAGTTACTCCACCCAGGTGAAAGACACCTGTTAAGCTAGAAAGATCGAAAATTAATTCTCAATGAAATAATTTGGTATTGTTAAAGTGGAAATTGAGGTATCATTAATTCTGCATAAAACTTACTCTCAGACATAGTACTTTATACAATGTATGAAAATAAAATATAACAGAAGGAAACATTGATACTCACTTCAGGCTATCTTCATCCAAATGATTAACGGCACCTTTGCTTGTTGATGACATCTGTAATAATTTAACTAATATTTTGAAAAATATCAAATAATTCTGATTTCTAGCGTGAAATAAATCATTTTTTCAGCATCCAGCCCATGTGATGAAGAGATAAATACAGATAATGTATATTGATTGTATAATAAAATCATGGTTCTTCTCCGTAGATACTGCTTTCCGAATTGGTGGTAAATGTTAAAAATAATATGTAATGACGATTCAAAAGTGCTTCTAGAAGAAGTCTAATTCAATAAATAAATGTTTGAGTTTACTAAAAAGAATAAATGAGTAAAAATTTGAATGTACAATAAATAGAGCTAAGAGCCTATACGCACTATGCGGGTAGCCGCATTGCGGGTAGCCGTCCGGCTGACCGCAAGCACAATTATGTACGTAACCGCAGACCGCACAGTGCGCATAGAAATGAATATTACGTACATAATTGTGCTTGCGGTCAGCCGGACGGCTACCCGCAATGCGGTTACCCGCATAATGCGTATACGCTCTAAGAATGACATAAACATTTAAAAAATATTATATCTCACCGCATTTCCCTGTGCAGCGAGTGCTAATCGTTTCCTAAAGGAGGCGTCGGCCTGCGTGCAACACTCCACTAGCTCCTCCCACGCCAGCAATGCATTGGAACACTGGTAGCATATCACTTCTGGTAACCCATCTCCTTGTGACACCTGGATTGTTATTATATAAATACATATATTGTTATTTTCATTATTTATTAATAGGTACTTTATGTTCAACAGATTGATGAACAATACATTTTTTTACTTGTAAATATTATGACAATAATTTCTACTTATAATATTAATAAAATATATTTAACAATTTAGATAGAACTGAGAATAAACTGAAAACTGGATTAAGCATATATGGTTAACTTTTAATTTGATTGCTTATATTTTTAATAAATGATTCAAATTCAAAATTTGAAAAATATTCTTTATAACATTATAAAATACTAAACATACTTTTATGGGTAAGTATTTGTTAATTTTTTCCACAAGTTTTTGGTCAGCTCCTTCATTTCGAAACAGGTTCATGATGTTACGTGTCTTCAGAGCGCATATTCGGCACATAAAACTAAAATCTTCCGGTACTGGAATCAACATATTAATAAAACATATGAAAATAACTTAATAAGTAAGTATAAAAATCTTTTAAAATTGAAGCTATCTTCAATTGTAACAAACTATTGTCATAAACTTAACAGTATTAGATAGTAAGGTAATAAAATTAAGTCATGAATAATGAAATTCCTAAAAACATGTCGCAGATATTTTATTATTTATTCATACCGCTTGAAACAGCTTGCTGACAATTTTCATCTAATCTCTCGATCAGTACATTACTGGGACCTGCAGCATCTATAATAATAATCTCATTGTTTACTTCGTTATCCATATTTATATAGATCTAATATTCTAGTATAATTGATTGCATATAAAATTTTTGTTAAAATACAAATAAACGAATATTGATTATTGATCCAAATTCCAAAACAATGCTGATTGCATTGAGACAGCTCACAGCAGACATAAATGTCAATTGTGATGTCAAATTTGACATCTTTGTTTTGTTTATTACGATCTTGACTTTAGATACAAGTCTTTTGAACATATAATTTATTCGGTACAATTTTGAAAAATACAACACGTTTTAAATACATATAAGAAAGCCAATTCAATAGATATTTTAATATGTTATTACAACAATGAAGATTCAAAATTCTCATTAGTCGATGTCTCATTAGTCATTACCCTACTTATCATAGGCCAAAATCCTTTCCACAGGAATAAAAAAAAAAAATTACACTTTTAACTTTGTATTTAAAATTCATGCTATACAGGATGTAATCGTTAAGTGTGCACAGGCGATTATTCCGTAACTAGGTAGGCAGATATCAAAAAACTTTATACTGATATCGCCAGCCTTTACCTAATGAGTAAAATGACTACAATAACTTTTTTTAAATAAAAAGGGAAATATCCAAAAAAATTTACACCGAACACTCCTATAGGTACTAAATACTAATATTATAAATCTGAAGAGTTTGTTAGTTTGAACGCGCTAATCTCAATAACTACGTGTCCGATTTGAAAAATTTTTTCAGTGTTTGTTAGCCCATTTATCGAAGAAGGCTATACCTATATTATCATCACGCATCTCTACAGAAGCGGCGCCACGCGGGTGAATACGCGGAGCGCAGCTTGTTATTTATACAACAAGTGAATATCGCAGGCCGCAGCCAACTTGTTAATAAAAGAAGTCGTTTCACTAATAGCCTAGGCTCTATTCAAACTCAAACTCAAACATTTATTCATTCAATTAGACTTCTTATAGTAGCACTTTTGAAACGTCATTACTAGGTAGACATCGGATATTAAAAGTCTGATTTAACCAGTTCATACAAAGATATATTTTAGGGATAAAATAAAACAGAAATGCCTTCAATCAGAATATTTTATTTTATTTCACTTATTATGATTCCTGTTTCGTCTGAATGCAGCAGCTGCGCGCCCCACGGCCGAGACCATCGCCGGAGTTACCATCATCGTCTTTTGCTTGTATGTGTGAATGAGTTGCTGAAAATTAAAAAAAAAACATTAAGAATTTACAAAATAATTATAGTTTTTTGTTGTTCCCGGTAAATAAGATACTTTACAAAATAGATACCTCATACATAACATTGTGTTAATGGTTATATAGCTATACATATAATGATATGAAAACACTACAATAAAACAAAGTCCTCCGCCCCGTCGGCCGTCTGTCTGTCTATTCACGATAAACTCAAAAATAACTGCTCATTTTTTCATTCTGTTTTCACCAATGGATAGCGGGGTTCTCGAGGTTGCTTTCAATAGCTATATAATTCATTAAGTTTTTAGTTTTAAACAACAAAAGCGGAAAACTAGTTTATAATATTTTTTACTTGTTAATTACAGGATTCTATATTACAAGTTAAAAGTATTTATAGCACTATTACTTACCAAAACCAATTTAATAAGAAATACAGCGAATGTGAGAAAGGATATGGTCATGAGCGCGCTTTCAGACGACGGGATCTCGACGTGTCCGTGCTCGTGCGCGGACCGCGCGCTGCGCCGCCGGTCTTCCTCGTCGTCCGGCCACACGCGGTCTATGTGATATTCTGAATAAAATGTTATGTTGAATTGGTTGTTTTATTTATCTCTTTGGTGCCTTACAATAAAACCTTAAAGAGAATGTGCGGTTACTCGCGTATTGGGGTATCTACAAGCATTTGTATCTATCATTGTGTAGTAACAGTAAGCGATTCCATGAGCCATGAGCGTACAAATCCGATATTACTAGGAAAAATTTGATATACCTACTTTATGTATTTCGCTCATCCATTTAAAAATAGGAAATAAAAGGAACTGTTTCGATGGTTCCGCTAGTTCGACATATTTATTAACTTATTTGTTTGTATATTAGCAAATTACGAAATATTAACTACGTATGTGAGCATTAGATTAAACGTTACCTCGTGATTTATATTGTATCATTTACATTGATATGGTAAATACAAACCTATACTATTTAAAATTGAATCCTTTAAATCTTCAAGGTATTTTAGTTTTCCTTTTATGGTTCTGCGACTATGTTTCGATATTGTTTCAGCAACCACCTTGATCGTTCTCCACAGTCCTTCCATTTTATTTTCCTGGCTCACGGGTTGTTCATTAGTTGGTTTTCTATCAATATTGTCTTCCGAATTTGTAGGTTTCTTTATCTCATCAGTTTTATTTTGCAACTTATTAATTGATTCTTGTCCAGTGTTCATATTTGAATCATAGTTAGATTTTATAATATTTTCTCGTTTTGGGAGAATTATTGGCGTCGAATATGAAGTCGTTATTTCCAGATCTACGTTGTTTCTAGGAGGATTTTTCTTTATTTGATCCACGTATATTCTACGAATCCCTTGTTTTATTCTAGATGTTGTTGGCACCGATATTTTTTGGGAAATTTTTACAGTAGTTGGAATATCAATGAGATAATTTGGCGTATCAGTAGTAAGTTCATTTCGATAGTTTTCATTGATTTTATTCAGAGATTCTTTATTAATCTGACTGCCAAAAATCGTTGAATTTTTAAATTTAGTTCTGTCTCTTATTCTTGTCGTTTGAGAATGTGCTTCTTCCTCAAACACATTTGGCTTCAGCGTAGTTTCAGAAACTCTAGAAGGAAATCGATAATTGTATGGTTCTGGTGCCTGAGTTTCTATAACATCCATGTAAGGTCTTATGGATGTTGTTTTCACACTAGCGTATGGAACTCTTCTTACATTACCGACATTTTCTACTCTATCTATAGTTCCCTTACCCCACTTTGGAATTATTGTTTCATTCTTGTATTTGATGGCTGCTTCATTTACACGATTTGTACTAGGCTTGTGTTTTGATCGCGAAGGCTCATTTCTATGATAAGTTTGGGATATTTCCACCCACTCACAAGAAGTTGCAGTAAGGAAAAGAAAGATGATAAAAAACATGATTATGTACGAAAGGAGTGTCGCGTTGTGAACTGTGCCGTGATGGATTGCGTCTTGATGTGACACTAGGGCTTTATCGACGAGTTTAATATTTTTGTGTTATTTGTAGGTATACGTAGGTATACCTAAATAAATGTCGTATTTCCTGAAGAAAGATTGTTTTTGTTTTACCTATTTCTGATACGTAACTGGTTACTGATTTCGATTTAATCAAATGGTATCAGTTATCACAGCAAAATAAAGAAAAATAATTGGTTACCTATATTTGTATCACAAAACAAAGATTGAAATATGCAAACTTAAAAGTTAGGACTTTTGCTTGTTCTATAGGAATGCTACTCGTTTTTTCCTATACAAATACATAGATGATTAAAACCTGTGTTTTAACAATTTTTTTCATTCTGCATGGGGATAGATCCTTGGTAACCTGGCTTGGGTTGTAGGCTTAGGTTGTAAAATAATTTATATCGTTAATGAATAGTACTAACTACTATAAAACAGATACATTGATGTATGTACATACTAAATAAACAAGATTTTGGAAATGCACAGCCCTAATTGTGTTGGGTGCTCACACTAATGACACAAGAGGACAGGAGCCGACGCGTGAAGTTCACTAACTCGTGAAAATGTTAACTGTTTGTAAAATCTCATGTGATTGTCTTAGAATGGGGGTTATTAATGACCCAGTTTTCTGTCCCATTAATTTGGGATTATATACTTAGAAAATGTGATAGCTGAGCAAAATAATACAAATATCTAGTAGGTATCTAATTTATTATATATATCTAATATCTAATGAGCAGTTTCGATAATTTTCATTTCATGTAGTACAAGTGGATTGTTTTTCATAGAGTTAACAGAATTTTTAGGTAGGTGTTGTTTTTAGAGTAATGTGGGTAAAGTGGTTTTGGTAAAAAATAAAAAGACAAAAATACAATTTAAACGGCTTTTATTATTTAAATTAGTAATATTAACATGTTGTATATAATAATTTCATTTACAAATAATTCTAAGAAATTTGTTAACAGACCTGCGTTACACTTACAGTGCCTTTTAAAACATTAAATTAAAGATGCTTAAAAAAAATCGTGTTTATCGTTTGAAAAATTGAACGTATACATTTAGTTTTACTTATTATTTATGTATATGAAATACAATTATTACAATATAATATAACAAACATATTATTTGTGCAAAATGTGCTTATAAAAATAAATCACTTGGACATCACTATGACATATATTACATTCATTTTTTGCATTTTAAACTAAATGTGTTACATATATGTATATTTATAAATTTATTAAAAATCCCGTACGTATAATAGAGAACCCTTAAAACAATACAAAATAACCACATCGGCAGCTGCAGGTCAAAAATAAAATCTAACCTTAACAAAAAATAATAAAAAAATCGGTTGTTATAAAAAATATTTGTAAAAATCGTAAAAAAATAATACTAAAAAAATTTAAATTAAAGCTCGCTAAATTACAAATGAAATAAAGCCTTAACCGTTACAGGAATGGACTTTACAACCGCGATATTGAATATCAAACAAATATTAACGAAAATATCATTGAGTTACTATGTACTACGTACTAGAGCGGACATCGCTACTACACTATTTGTAACACGAGTTAGAGTCAATCGTCTCAAACCAATTTTTTTTGTTACAATGATTGGTTTTAATTTATAAGTACATATTATGAGGCAGAATATCTACTCATTAGCCGCCGCGCGCCGCCGCGCATGTCGCACAGATTTTGTTCGTGGTGTCCTCTCTATACGTAGTAATAATACCTCAATGGAAAAAATAAATGTTTAACAACTTAATAACTTATTACTAAAGTTTAAGTTAAAAGCATTGCGGTAAAAAGTGAGAGATCACAGAGTATGGAAGCTTGGCTGAAGTAAACAAAATCACAGTATTTTTGTGATGTTGTGTCATGTTTTCTATATGAATCTATTTAATATTAATTATACTAGCCGCGCGCCTTGGTTTGGCCGCCTCTAAAAATTCTTCGATATTATTGAAGTGAAACTTCTTTAGGCGCGTAGAGAGTAAAATTTCAAGGTCGCGTCATGGAGTAAGGCGACGATTTTGGTATCTTTGAATCTTGCCAAAGAAGTTTCACTTCTGCCACGTGTGCGCGGCATACACGCTCTTTTTTTATTTTATACAATCCTTGTCCTGGCAAAAACATGAAATGAATTATCCTATTTGATACAGTAAGTAATTATGCGTGTACATACATACATATATTTCGTCGATTTAGAAGTCAACCGTTCTTTTTAGTCATATTTATTATTGTTTAAAAAAAAGTATATAAAAATATTACAACCGTTCAATAAATGCTGAAGTTTGTAAAAATGCATCGTTATTTAATTAAATACAGTTTTAGTTGGCACGAAAAATGGAAAATATTGGCAATTATAATTTTATAAGGCTGATAGATGGCATGTCTTAGGAAAAACAATTCTTATTCAAGTAATATTTTGGTGTAACCAAATTTTAAGGTAATTTTGAAGCAGTCATAATAAATATCTATTTCGACGTATTTTATGAAAATTAAAATATTAATGTGTCATGAACCTTTTTAATAAATTACCTTAGAATTTGTCCACATACACAATAAGTTGAATTGTTACATTTTCTTGTTTTTCACGTAATATTTAACATATATTACTAATTATAAACATTAATAAATCTCACAAAAGATACACTACACTTAGTCTACTATATTCTAATTAGGCCGTCGACATGCAGACCTGCATTATTAGATAATTTATTCGTAAATTATTTAGAAGAGAAGATTTTTTTTAATATAGAGTCTATTGATAATAAAATAACGTTATAGATAGATTTCGGAACATTAAGAATAAAAAGGCTATAATTATACTTTATTACGTAGTTGAAAGTTGAAAAAAATCCATATTAACTAAATATAATATGTATAAAATGTTATATTATACATAATACTAAATGAAGCTAGAACATTTGAAACTTTACTGGTAATGGTCCTCTTATAAGCACATGTTATATGTTTTATTGAAAGAACAATTAAAATTACCTTCAAAATAGTACTAATATATTGGCATTATTTTTTATTAAAAATGTCGAAGTAACATAAAGTATAGGAAGATCAAAATTTGCGTCTTCTAATTGGATGCATAATTTTCTACATCTAACATTAAACTCAATATCTCGCAATATTCATAATTTTTCGTCCTATATTTTTTATTTATTTCCAAATACACTAAGAAATAATAACTTTCTGAAATCGAACCAAAGTACAATCCATCTTATTAATTACATGCGCCATTTATATTATGCTTACTTTAAATTCACCATTATTTCAATAAATTTCCGACATTATACTTCAAAGTCTATAGACATAGGCCATAATACAACAATAATTAATTTATATTTTGTACTAATATTACTTAAAACTATTCACGTTAGAATAACATTACAAATCTTGGGCTAGACTCAAAGATATTTTATGAACAAAAAATAATTATATTATTATTAATATAATATATATTTAAGCTATTTAGAATATATATTCACTTCCCTGAGTACGTCCTAAATTAAATAAAACAATATTATGTATATGAATATGCCTGCCCATAGTTTAATTAGGTGCCTTGTTATTATATAGCTGTCTATGCGACTACTACTTTAAAAACTCTACTGCCTTTTGTTCTGTCACTCTCTTACCTATTCTTTAGCTGCTCTTTATAACCTATTACCACATTAAACATTGTCAAAAAGACAAATAATTTTGTCCAATACACACAATTTTGTCCAATACACACAACTTTGTCGAATATATGGACATACAAATTTTGCCAGCACTGACCAATGTCACACACGGACACAGAACTTTGTCCAACACACAGACACAATTTTCCGTTATTTTTTTTAAAATATGCAACACTAATCGGAGTACTAAAGTTAAACTTAGGCTTTAGTCACAGTTTAACTTTAGCACAGAGGATTAAAATCGTTCTTGTCTATGACACATTGTTTGTAATAAGATCTTGTAAGAGAAGTTTTAATACATTGTATGTTGTGTCTCCACAGCGATGAATTTAATTTAATCGCTCGAAAGTTAATTCGCAGTGTAAAATTCGAACTAGGTACAATTTTGATAAAAACCGTAATGTAATACGCGTTGATAAAAACCGCACGGTGAAATATCGCCGTGATACAGCCTAAGACATTCGTATTGATCATTACTTCGTTTCATGTTTATTCGGAATTTGTACACGGTTCTCTTTCGCTAAGTTACAGTTGACAGTATACTAGTTCGGTTTGAACTAAGTCTGTGTGCAGTAACAAGTCAGTGTCGCCCGCAGGGTGTGTCGCAGGGGTGTGTGTGTGTGTGTGTGTATCAGCGCACGCGCACACGCACCCGCAGCCGGCGCCACGTGGCCCGCACGCAGCCCACCGCCGGCCGCTCCGCACTTAGCAACTCCCTGGGAAGAACAAACATTACTTACACTTTTTACTTAGTTATATAATAATTTATTTATTTATATTTTAGGAGAATCTACAGCTGTTTTCTTAAAAATAGTCACATAGTATAATAATCACAGTTCTTTGGAAAGATTCAAAATTACCAAAATTGTTGCCTTACTCCATGACGTGACAGTATTGCCATGACGCGATTTTGAAATTTTACTCTCAATTAAGGTAGTTTCACTTCTGACACGTGTATACTTACGGTCAGCGCTCAGCGTAGCGCGCATCATCACTGGGGTGCGTGAGGTATCGCTGACCAACCCTCCTCTCAAGGGCTCGAAGGTCGCTGAAGGCTTCCTTGCTCTGCAGCCAAGCGTGTGCCGCACACTTGTCCACCGAGAGACGCTTGCGTTGCTTCACTTGCAGCAGGTTGTTAATCAGGTCGATCGCTGAAGACGACAACAACTAATTAACCTTACTAACACTTTAAAACTAACAAATTTTTTCTATTTCTCTAAAAGAAAATACAAAATCTTAAAAACAGATTTCAAGGCAGCGTTTGATTAATTACATCATAAAATGTAACTTTTTAGTTACATTTTATGACGATCTTTGAAATAGGTATCAAAAGGTTACAACATCGATAATGAGCGACGTATCCTTAAATCCTACAAGGTTGTTAAAATTCGCGAGGAAATTTCTAAAAATAATCGATTAAAATGTGGAGTGTACCCCAGGGATCACACTTGGGGCCGTTGATTTTCATTTATTCGTGAATAATATAGCTAATGGTCGCAAATACAGTATTGTATGGCAACTTAAACTTTGTGTGTTTCAATTAGTGTTTGTATGTATGTATGTAAGTGTATACATACCCTCAGCGGAGATCTCGCTCCAGGGCGAGGGGGGGTACATGAAGGCGGCGTTCTGTATCTGCTCGTGGATGTCCTCGTCCTCGTTGAACGGGAACGTGCCCGAGAGGGACACGTACACTATGACACCCACAGACCACATGTCGAGCGAACGGTTGTAGCCCTTGTTGCGTAAAACTTCCGGTGCTGTGAGAGAAAATATTTGATTAAAACAGTGAAAAAAAGTGTTATCTTGCACTTAACACTCTAGTGTTTGGGAAGTGTCAGTGGCAAATATCGGAAAAATGGTAAATAGCTGAAATTATCAACTTTGAAGGCATAAATGTAGAAAGTGTCCATACACTTCAAGGGACGATCAGTTATGTAATGACATTCACCACCTATAGATTTTTTCTCCACAAAATTATTATTCAAAGCAACTATCCAGACACAAATAGCAAGAAACAGCACATCTCATCGAGATAAGTGAGTCTAGACTCTAGAACCTTGAAGGACATCTTTTCTTTAAACCTTCTAAAACATCTGGGCAAATTCAAGCTCGGTGAGCACAATCCAACTAATATTACTTTCTATACAATAATTTCCTACATATACAAGACACAAATCTCACCAAGATAAGCCGGTGTGCCGACCACCGACCGCCGGAAGCTCTTCTCCCCAATAATGCGCGCGAACCCAAAGTCGCAGAGCTTCACCTGCGGGAACTGCTCGTCGGACGACAGCAGCACGTTCTCCGGCTTCAGGTCGCAGTGCACTATGTTCTTCTCGTGCAAGTGCTTTAGCGCCACCAGGATCTGGTCATTGAATCAGACTGACGTTAAATATACTGTGGTAATAGTATCACTGTGGTTAAAAATACCCTCAGTATTTTCATATTGACTAAATAATATCTGGATAGAAAATGAAATTTTGAAAAGAAAAAATTGTTGTGTAGTCAAAGCTAACATAAATGTTAAAAACATAACTTATGATATCGGTTTGACTTATATCAATAAGGTCACTATTTAGTATTTTCTTCAGTTTCATAAATATTATTCCCATAAACGATATCAATACTTCAACTATTCTAACAAGCGTGAGCATTATCATTACCATCAATGTTGTTATCGGCGGCATTCTAATTTACAAGAGTATTGTAATTATCATCATCACTGTCTAATCAGATTTGACAATAATAGTACCGTAGATGATTTTATTATAATTAATTTAATTAGCTTTAGCAATGTTACTACTATGACTATTATCAATAGTATCATCAAGGTCATAAACAACCCAATTATATTTAGCTTCAGCCGTTTTATTATCATTAAAGTCATTAATATCATCGATATTAATTATTAATCTTAAGCAATGCTATATTTTATCATCAATGTTACAACCAACACCATTTTTTAAGTGAAAACTTTTTTAGCGGCGTTGGGTATAAAATCGATGGTAAAAGTGATGGGGTGTGTTTTGGCATGTATCGAGTTTAGCACGAAAGTTATTTGCTGCTTATTTTATTGTTGAAGTAGGCTCTCGAGTCGTGGCTTCGCAACTACATATTTGTTATTCTTATACCACCTCATAACACCAAATAGACCAATAAATCGCCAATGCGCAGCTTAACCGTCAGCGTTCTTTTTACATGACCCGACCTATAACTGCACAGAGCACACACCTGCGCGACGACGAACTTGGTGATGCGCTCGGGCAGGCGGCCGCGCTCGTGCGAGAGGATCATCTCGAGCATGTCGCCGCGCAGCCGCTCCATCACCACGAAGATGCGCTCGGGCGTCTCGAACATGCGCTCGAGGTTCACCACGCCCGGGTGCGACAGGTTCTGCAGGATCGCCACTTCGTTTTTCAGCTGCGCCTCCTGCTTCGTCGGGAAGCGCAGCTTGTCGATCACCTGAGGGGGTATTCAAACTTTATTAATTTGTAGTGTGTAATATAATGTATGTTATGTATGTGTGCGTCATACTATATAGTCCTGTGGTTCTTCAGTTTAAGTGCACTTGTAATAGCACTTGTAATAGCAGTTCAATACATTATTATACACCCTACAGTCGAGTCAAGTGTTTCGTTACTACCAACCATTGAAAATTGATAAAAAAAATCTCATGTTACGTATACATGTGTTGCGTGTTAGTGCGTGTTACGTGCTTGTGTTGCGTGTCGTCGACGTCGCACGTATTTATAGGCGATACGGGCGTGTGTGCCATATGTGGTGCGTGTTGTTTGTGTCATATATATGTGTATTTCTGTGTGTGTGTATTCACCTTGATGGCAACAGGTCTAGCGGTATCGCGGTGCAGGCCGGCGTACACGATGCCGAACTGTCCCGAGCCGAGCACCTCGTCGGGGTGGATCTGGTACAGCTGCGCCATCTCCGCGCGCCCCCCGCCCGCCGCACCCCCCTCCTCTACACACACAAATAGAATACAGGAGTGAATAGGTTTTAGTGTGATAAACGTTCGACCGCATCGCTTACCATCAGGTGCAATCGCTGTCAAATGGTGCAGGTCTATTATGCAAAAAGAAAGTTTTACCTGTTTTCTTTCTTTCTTTCTTTCTTATACTCACAAAAGATGGGCTTTGGTAAGAAATATTTCCGTGGAAGTCCTGTTAAATAAAAACTGTAACGGCGGATGGTGGTCTACCAGGAGCGCGCGAGGTAAACGCCGAGCCACAGGTGTGCTCACCCTCTGTATCGTTCCAATCCATAATTCCATACTAATATTATAAATGCGAAAGTAACTCTGTCTGTCTGTCTGTTACTACTGAACCAATTTGCATGAAATTTGGTATAGATATATTTTGATACCCGAGAAAGGACATAGGATAGGTTTTATCCCGGAAATCCTACGGGATCGGGTTTTTCTTTGAAAACGCGGGCGAAACCGCGGGAGGAAAACTAGTTTTAGTATATGTACTGCCGAAGCGAGTACAAAAAAAAAATTGGTTGTTTGTAAAGTAGGTTTACAATCGAGATGTGTACGTGATAACATAATGCAGTGGCAGCGTTCGAGATGAGACGGGAGATCGGTCCGTCTCTCTCTCGTTATACCTGCGGAGGGCTCGTGAGGTTTTGGTGTGACACAAGTTTCTGAACATGTCACCCGACTAAAACGATTTTAAAAACGTTATCACGTTAAAAAGTGAATAGTGTGCTCACCCTTGCCGCGCAGCCCGAGGTTGAGCGGCAGTAACGCATGTCGGATGGCGGTCTCCCAGGAGCGCGCGAGGTAGGCGCCGAGCCCCGAGTCGGGCGGCGCGCACCCCCCCTCCTCCGCCCCCACCAGGTAGTCCACGTTCGCCGTGCGCAGCTCGAAGCAGTGCATCACGTCTGCCGCAACACACAAACAGATACACTGAACAGGTGTCGATAAAAATGTACAGTCATTCAATATGATCTGACAACACTCAAATGCTGACTGACACAGTAACAATTATTTTTTTATAATCTGACAACAGTCAAATACTGACAGACGTAGTAACAACAATTATTAACTATCTGACAACAGTCAAATGCTGACAGACACAGTAACAACAATTATTTATCTATCATCTGACAAGTGTCAAATGCTGACAGACATAGAAACAACACTCATTTACTATAATCTGACAACAGTCAAATACTGACAGACATAGCAACAACACTCATTTACTATAATCTGACAACACTCAAAGGCTGACAGACACAGTAACAACTTATATTTACTATAATCTGACAACAGTCAAATGCTTAGACACAGTAACAACAATTAATTATTATAATCTGACAACTGTCAAATGCCTACAGACATCGTTAAAAAACTAATTTACTATGAACTGACAACACTTAAATGCTGACAGACACAGTAACAACTTATATTTACTATAACCTGACAACAGTCAAATGCTTAGAAACAGTAACAACACTTATTTGCTATCATTTAACAATATTCAAAGATTAAAAATATAACACTCTTACTAAATTGAAATTCTGACAGACAAAGTTTAATTTCGCACATAGTGCCATCCGACAACACTCACCCGAGTGCGGCTGCCTCGCGGTATCGATCGCGAGGATCTCGTTGAGAGGCACCTCCTTGTAGTACTTGGTGCCCTGTTCCGACGTGAACATCGTGATGCTCTTGCTGTCCATGCGCCAGTAGTGACGGCGCAGCTGTTAAACATGTAATACACCTATTAGATAGTTTTCAGTCACTGATTGCTTGTAAATAAATAACAGTACAATTGTTTATGATTGCTTTAAGAGGGATAACTGTAAGAGAAAGTGGTTTAAGCTATTATCAATTGCCATGAAATGTACAAAAAAATTAAAAAATATCCAATAATTACATAAAATGCGATACAGATTTTATTGCTTGAAGGTTTACCAACTTCATCGCAACTTACACTTTTACATCACTAAATATACAATATGACATAGGTCAACTTACAGTGGTGCCAAACAGTAGGCTAATCTGCCAACTGTCAACTCACAGAGGTATGATGATGAGCTGATGATGGATATACATGGGGAACTCACAGTGGTGTCCTTGTTGGTGAAGTGCACCAGCCAGCCCTGCTTGAGCCACTGGCCCTCGCGCTTCTTCGTGTGCTTCACCGACTGCACGATGCGCATCAGCGGGATGTTGGCGCTCGGTGATGATGATGAACTGAATTCACATTTCATATTTAGTGTTATATTTAAATGCTTTACAAGTGAGACATTTTTAAAGAATATTGTTTGTCCCCGATAGACTCTTAAATTATTGAACTGATTTTAAATTTGATTTGCAACCCGTGTGCAGTTTGATCTAACTTGAAAGATAGTATAGGTTCGATAATATAAGATCATCTAGATTGAGTAAATATTCAATGATGGCGCTATATATGAAAATTTCAGAAAACTTAATAATTAGGAGCATTTACGCGTTTAACCGTTCATATTCCTAAAAAGGAGAGGACAACATAATATTATGTCGGGTTAGCTAATATTATAATAGATTACAATTAGTATTTATCCTCTCAGTCTCACCTGCTGGGTCTGCTGGGCGCGGTGTCTCTCTGCGGCTCCTCCTGCGGCGCGGTGTCACGTCGCAGCTGCACCGGCTGGAATGGTATTAACAAACGTATGTCAAATATATCAAAACTGTAAAATTCATTTGGAACCTTTTTTTATGTCGAATTGATACTTTGTCCCTATTTTTTTGACGATTTGTGCCATATTTCATTTTAATGAAATATATTGAAATTCTGACGGCACAATCGCCACACGGACAGACTTGAATAACTATCCCAATTAATATTCAATCAACATATTATCAATCAGGTAATACGTTTTTCCAAAAAAGGTTTTTAATCGGAATTACAAACCGCCAAAACATTTTTTTAAGTCTTAAGCAGACAATACCTCATTCTCCTTATTATCCTGTTCCCCGTCGTCCGACTCGTCGTCTTGCGCGCGCGTGCCGTCCGACAGCTCGCT
The DNA here is from genome assembly GCA_907164685.1 of Colias eurytheme. Classification (NCBI taxonomy): domain Eukaryota; kingdom Metazoa; phylum Arthropoda; class Insecta; order Lepidoptera; family Pieridae; genus Colias; species Colias eurytheme. The sequence continues at coordinate 724 of CAJQZN010024945.1, read as the reverse complement.
GCTCGTGCTGCAGCTGTCTTGCGACTCATCTGAACCATTCAAAAGACAATATTTTTATTTATTTATTTATTAACACTTTTTTGTGCTGGCATACAAATAAATTCTTAAAATTAAAACTTAAAATTAGTCCAGCATAGAAGGCGGCCTTATCACTTAAGAGTGATCTCTTCCAGGCAACCTACTGTGTGGAGTAATATTATGAAAAAGGAGGTATTTTTTATATGTTGGCAGAGGTTTTATGGAAGTATACGACCAAACAAAATCTTTAGCTTTATAACATGAGTATAGTTGACAGTAATTGCGTCCCAAAACTGAAATAAAGTTGAAATTCTCCCACCATGTAAATCCCCGAGCTAGCCTAGGTCTAGCCCCTAGATTTTTAACAGTCGCGTTAAACTGCACCAAAGTTGATGACAGTCGCATTAGGAAGCTGCACCAAAGTTGGCACCACAGATCACAGAAACTAAAGGGAGATATGGTAAGGGGGCCGGTGTCGCAGCAATATGCCCAAAAAAAGAACAAGCTGTAGCGGTGCTGTATACGTACGTCACTTACAATCTAGTGTGCGAACGAATAGTCGCTCTCATATTTTTGTGTGATGACACGCACACAACGCGAAGTATTGTTTTGATTTTGTTTACTGCAGTTGTGTGCGTAATTTGTAATGAGACACAGGTTTCGTACTCAGCGCAAGCGATAGGCATCTCTCTAGATCTCTATGGTT
>CAJQZN010024940.1:0-18202 GCA_907164685.1 Colias eurytheme | reverse complement strand
TACGCGGGCGCGGCGCGGCGCCACAGCAGCTCCCACAGCACCAGCCCCAGCGCGTACACGTCCACCGCGCACAGGGCGCAGCGGGCGCCCGTCAGGTCTAGCGCTCCTTCGAGCGCCTCGGGGGATAGGTAGCGGAGCGTGCCCGCCTGGATACAACAATTAAAAAAAAATTGGTTGTCTGTAAAGTCGGTTTACTGACGATAGTTGAACGTGACAACGTCCGATTGTGCTTCTTTGTCGCTCGTTCCGCGCTCTCGCTCACACTTCAAGCCTTACATGGAACGCCTCAGAGCGAGGTAACGCCGCATAAGTCATGTTTTTTCGTGCGTGCAGCCGGCTCTATCGAATTATAAGACGTTGTCACGTCAAAATACGTTTCACATTCATAAAATAAACACAATAGATCAATTAATACTATGTATATTTATCAATTATGAGTGTACACACTACACAGCATAACAAAAATTCTCGAAATAATATAGAATGTATGTACATATACATAACAAATATTGAATGTGTCTACGGCACACAGGGCACAGCGGGTTTCGGTTAGATCTAGGGCACCTTCTAGGGCTTCGGGGGATAGGTAGCGGAGCGTGCCCGCCTGGATACAACAATTAAAACAAATACGTTTCACATTTGTCTTGTAATTTAAAATATTACTTATGAAATAAATGTAAAACTGAACGTTCGTCGTTAGTTTAAACTTTAAACTGTATAAAGTATTTTTTTGACGTATTGAATAAAACTATTGTTTTATTTTTACTGTCGTAAACTGCGGCTTATTTACGTAAAAACTTTAATCATATCTAAAAATACTATATTTCATCTTGACACAATAAGTTTGATAGCGATACCAAGTGCTATAGTCACTCAGGACAATCTTTGTAATTTTTTTACTAATTTGTGATTACCTATATAGTTACTTATTACTGGTATTGTTTGCTGCCATATTATTATTCGATATCAAGAATTATTTTATTTCATTAAATTTAAGTTGTCTAATGTTTTTTAAGCAATTTCATGAACTGAATTATCTTTTTAAAGTGAAATAAGGAGCAAGATGACGATTTTGGTATTATAAATTTATAAATATAAATTTATTTATAAATTTAAGAAGATTTTGTTATTATCGAATCTTGCCAAAGAAGTTTCACTTCTGATACATGCGCCGCACGCACGCTATTTTTTATTCTATACATTTACAATTTAAAGATATGCCATCCAGATCCATTGTTTATTCATAAATTTAATCCAAATTTCCTGTAAATTTCAAAAGTATGACTTTATTTACTCCAAAATTAGGTTTTCCTGCAAATTTCAAAAGTATGACTTTAAAAGAATGTAAAGTGGAAGCCGCTTGCAGAAATTGAGTTACCAATATAATTATTATTACCTCAGTAATCCGACTCGGCGCTGTATTATCCCGCCGTGGGGTCAAAGCTTGGGCCAATCCCAGATCGGCCAACCTTGCTGTGCCATCGCTGGCCACTAGCACATTGCCACTGTTCACGTCGCGATGTACTATACAGGGCTTGCTGCCAGCTGAAATATATTGCACGCCTCATAAGCGAAGCGTTGAGGTGGGTACTACTGTCACTTCGCGCAAAACATCTGATTTTTCAAACTTAAAATGTCTTTATCATCAATCAATACATATAATAAAATTCTAGAAAAGTGGTGTCTGTACAATGAAAATATGTAAAAAAAAATTAGCAGGGGTTATTACTAAATCGATCCCAAACCCAAAACTGTCGTTAAAATTTTTTTTGTCTGTTTGTCTGTTTGTCCGTTTGTCCGTTTGTCTGTTTGTCTGTATGTTTGAACACGCTAATCTCAGAAACGGTTTATCCGATTTAAATGCGGTTTTCATTAATATATTGTGGTAATCTTCATTTAACATTTAGTGTTTATTTCATGTCAATCGGTTTATAAATAAAAAAGTTATGACCATTTAAGTATTCACGGCGAACATTTGCTAAGGCATTCTATGGTACACTATTATACAGTGTACGTTAAAACGTAATTTATCTGTTATACGCTACAGTTATTTCTATAAAATGTCCAGGTGATCATATCGAAAGTCCCCAAGGGTGGGGTGGGGGTGGGGGGGTAAGCTGAGGTAGTAGGGGGGGAGGGGTCAAATTTAAATTATGCTTATTTTTAGGTAAATTTTATACATAAAATGTCCTTTAAATTATGTCGTATAACGTATTATAATATTTTTAACCCCCGACGCAAAAAGATGGGTGATAAGTGTTTGACCGCTATGTGTGTCTGTGTGTGTATCTGTTTGTGCCACCGTAGCTGGCTAGCAGGTAATTAGATGCGGTTTTTTTGTTAGGCAGCATATTTTCCGACGCTGGTTCTTAGATAAACTATATCATAATAGGTTAATCCATTTATTATACCTAGGTATACATATAGAGGTAAAAGTAGGAATGAAAATAACTAAAGTTATCGAATATACTTTAGTGATATATTAAATGAATGTGAACGACCTATCAGTAACAATAAGTCAAATTTTATCAAAATCGGTTCATCCATTTATTTGATATACGATATAAAAGTTTTAGGTAATAAAAAAATGAATTTTGACTCAAGTGACATATGAAATGAAAGTGCATGACCTGTAAAGTATAATTGGACATATTTAATCAAAATCGGTTCATCCATTTACTATACCTATATATGGGTAAAAGTTGGAATGAAAGAAACGATTGTTGTCAAGTATACCTAAGTGACATATCAAATGAAAGTGCATAACGGGTGAAGTACAGTTATAGTTCTATTTTTATCCAAATCGGTTTTTCCATTTATTAGATTACAGCACAGATTACAGCGGTAAAAGTGGGAATGAACAATAATCGAATGTGGTCAAATAATATCTCAAGCGGCATATCAAAATATGAAAGAGCAACGTGTGAATTACAATTAGTAATGTTTTATCGAAATCGGTTCATCCGTTTATTACACTTTAGGGGTGACAGTGGTTAGGTAAATAAACCAAATGGAGCATCAAACGACAGGATATGTCGTGTACATATAGGTACAATTAGATAATATGGTTTACATCAAAATCGGTTCTGCCATTTACTAGGGATGGAAAGGTTGAGTCTGTGAAAGAAGAGGGGGATATGGGAGCGAGAGGATAGCCACACCCTGGAAATTTTGAATTCTACTCAAAGCCACATAGGCCTGGCGCGGCGATTGGCAATTTTTTTCTTAAATATACCACTTCTTTTGCCACTGTGGTCCATTACAATTTGTGCACGGTTACGGCCCAACTTAAAAGATGTCAAGGAGCAACAAACTTATAGATATCAATATGATGTAGGCATGTATTATGGAGGTAAAGGTAGGTCTCGCTTGAAAATATTACATGAAAATAAGAAACCGAAGTTTAAAAATTAAAAAAAAACCCAACGCAATGAAGGAAAAGGCATAAATAATTTTACAAACTTCCCGACGATCTTTAAAATTATGATAATAATATGATAATGATGGTATGGCAGCCCCGACGACTTTGTTTTTTTTATTTTTATAAATATTTAAAATGGTATTTATTTTTAAAAATCTTCGGGAAGTTTGTGAAATTATTTATTCCTTTTTCTATGCACTTTTCTTCGTTGCGTTGGGTTTTTTTTTTAATTTAATTTTTATTGCACAGTCTAAACGGTTTAGTTACTACAGGCGCGAGACAGGAAAGATGAGCGCTGAGACAAACGTCAAAACGCAAAGGAATAGAAGGAATCCGCTACGATACTAAATGTCATAAGCGTATGATGTGTTTTGCACAATTTTATTAAGTTGCGACTGGATGAAAATTTTGTTCGTGATCGTCGTCGTCGTTGGTAGGGTGAACAAATCTTTAGTAAAACATCATCAGTACGCTTATGTCAATTAGTATCGATAGCGGATTCTATTCCTTTGCGTTTTGACGTTTGTCTCGGCACTCATTTGCTGCACAATATATTGTCAAAAACATCCATACAAGGAAGGAAGGAAAATAAATTTGCTCCTTTCTCTCCTGGTGCCTAAAAAATAATATGACATAATTTAAAATAAATTTTACGTAGAAAATTAATTGGTTAGGCATTTATCTTTTTAGCTCAGTTTAGTAATAAATTTTACTAAAAGTTTTTTTTAATTATTTATGGTAGTACGTGTTTATTCAATAAAAGTTAAGTAGTAACTACTATGCAGTCACTATTCCACGCGGACGAAGTCGCGGGCACAGCTAGTGTATCATACATTGCACTTGTAAGATAATACATACACACACATATTAAGAAAAAACACTATTTTTAACGTTCATGATATTTTTGATGTCATTTTTGTTATTTAAACTAGTTAAAAAACAGTTTAAAAAAGTTCTGTCTTGGACGTCCGTGTGTCTGTATGTGCGGATCCTTTTTCTTGTTAACACGATAGCGACCGAAATACTTTACTAATCGAGTCTTTTTTTTTCTCTTACGCTTGAGTATGCTCAGGAATAGAACCCTTTCATTTTTCAGGGTCTGATTCGATGTGGTTTAATTGTTATTAAATAAACAAAAATAATAATTAATAAATATTTATTAAAAAAAAATTATGAGGCGTGCACTTTTGGATTTTCCAAATTATTTTTTAATGTATTAGCTATATGGGGTAAACATTAACATATAAGGGGACATATTAACAACGAGATAAAACTAAAACAATATATTCATTCGAACAAGCAATCAAATCTTTCTTTATAATGTTAGTGAAGGTTAGCTATTCGCTCTGATAGAAACTGGAAGAACATAGGTGACAAAGAAATACCTTAGAACCGTTTTAAGCAAAGCAATACCGCTAAAAGTATGATATAAATAGAATTAGATATTAATTCAAGACTGTTTTCTATAATTATTATCCTGCAGACACTGTATGAGCTGCTAAGTTTCTATATAATATTGATGAATCGTTTAGAAGTATGTACTACTATAATATAATACCTTTGATGTACATGACATTGCAGAAAATGTGATCAAATTTCTCTATCAAAAATTACTAAATTACTGCAAATTAAAACTGTGAGACTATACTCGTTTTTTAAATTAACTTTACATACAAAAAACAACTCACATGGTGTATGCAAATGAGCCAACGCGGACGCCAACCCATGGGCCAAAGTGGCGAACTCCAACCACGTTATCGGGGCTTGTATTAACCGCTCTCTCAGGGACATGGGGCATAGCTCTAACACTAGAAGATGGGACCGTCCCCCAGCATCTGTTAATGCGGGACGACTGTCGCTTCCTATTTGAACAAGTAAATTAACATATATGTAAATATACGTATATGGATGGTATAATTATTTGGTAGCACATTGAGCAGCTTTTGCTCAACAAATCGTCGATGTTTGCCACCATTACGGCGATTATGAAAAAAAAATCAAATCAAATATGTTTATTTGTTCGTAATTATGGTAATTTAAAGGTTATATACAATGTTTAGTCTCGCATATACGCCATTTTAAATGGCGTGCAAAATTTATAGAAATTGAATACAAATTGAATCATCATTAAATACATCCTACAAGGACGGTCGATTATATACATTTAAGTACTCTACACTATCGTGATTGCCTCTACTCGCCCATGAAATACATACGTGAAACAGTTAGTAGACTCAAAGGACTATTCTAACCATCATATTGAAAGACATAAGTGAAACAGTTAGTAGGTCCGACTCGAAGGACCATTCTAACCATCATATTGATATACACACGTAATACAGTTAGCATATCCGACTCGAAGGACCATTCTAAGTTCTAACCATCATATTTATATACGTAAAAAACTTAGTAGATCCGACTGAAAGGACTTTTCTAACCATAATATTGATATACATAAGTGAAAAGTTAATAGATCCGACTCGAAGGATCAATTGTTCAACTTGTTGATACATTAGTTTGATACATTCAATTTATCTTGAAGGACCAGTAATATAAAAAATTAATAATTCAAATAAATAAATGAATGAACTAGGGCCGATTTTTCAATGCTTAGTTAAAACTTATTCGTCCAATAAAGTATTACTTACACGATAATATTAAAATGTCACGTAAACTGTCAAATACGGGCAATTAATATGTTTTTAAAATGGTAGTTTTATACATTATTCGACGAATAAGTTTTAACCAAGGATTGAAAAATCACCCCTTAAACAAACAAATTGTATATATGACTTATGATTTTTATCGAAACTTTTCTTTTGGTGACTTCTATATTTGATTTCCCGATTGTAATTACTCTGCCTAGCATATAAAAAATGTTTTATTTATGATTAACCAAAAATTTAGGTTTATTGAAGAAATACTTACCATAATATCTCAATATATTCGGGTGCGCTAGATGCGGTATCGCATATATCGCCGCCTCCTTCTGCCACGCGCTCGGATTGGTGTACAGTTTCACGGCGACGGGAGTCGAACCTAGACTCCCGCGCCACACGGAACCGAATTTACCTTGGCCTGATGGAAAAAAGATAAATTAATTTTCGATTAAAAAATTTGATCGAATTTACGATCGTGATACGGTACAAAATTGAGGAAATAAATGGGTCTTCAATTATTTATGCACGATTTAAAGCTTAAGTAACCAAGTAGTCGTAATGATAGAAAAGGAAATGAGCACAAAATATAAGTTTAAGAATTGGTAATAGTAGAATAAATAACTAATTCATTATAGGGCCGATTTTTCAATGCTTGGTTAAAACTTATCCGTCCAATAAAGTATTACACGATAATATTAAAATGTCACGTAAACTGTCAAATACGAGCAATTAGAATACGTTTTTAAAATGGTGGTTTTATACATTATTCGACGAATAAGTTTTAACCAAGGATTGAAAAATCAGCCCTTAAGGGGATTACTATGGTCAAAACCGGAAAACACCTTATACATATTGAATTTTGTTGAGGAAACTGTTGGTACGTTTGTCTTAAAAAAAATATATGTGATACTCAAGGATATAATTAACAAAGTGTATTGTTTACTTTTCAGTTTAGAACGGCCTAAACATAAAAAAAATACATACAAATCAACCCCTTTTTGAACATAAAACGCATTTTGTTAGGAAAACGACTACATATTTATACATGAAATTTATACCAAAAAATATGTTATGATATTTGTAACAATTTGTATTGATTGTTTTTTCAATTTTCATTATTATCGTTAAATTATCAAGAAAAAACTCGAATTTATAATAAAACCCACATAAAACCTCACCTCTATTGCATATTTTCGACGAAATTTGACGGTGTCAGTTCGACTCGGACGGGGGACTGTACGTGCGGTTTTTTTTGCAAAATAACGCTAAAATTCACCGAATTGAATGTTTTGTTAAATTAAACCAGATTGTAATAGGTATTTACATGAGCAGTTTATGAAATGAAAGTTAAAAATAGGTATGTAAAGATATAAAAATCTGTTTGTAAATTAGTTTTGTTTTTGAAAGGCGTCATTGAATAATATCCAGTGTTGATAATTTTTGACAGTAAAATATTACCAGAAAACACATACCTACCTATAAAACAGTAACCAGATTTTCCCTGTGCCTTGAATATTTTTTAAAAAAGATTAATTGCTGTTCTATCGTATATTTTAAGGGTCCAAAACAATCCAAAGCCGGGAGATACTGACACAAAATTTTGGGTCATTTGTAACCGGATGGCGGTTCTACAGTGGTCTTAGTACGCAATGACAAAAAGAAAAATCATGGTCAGAACAGTGGTACCGGCAGACTAGTCGCGTGGGCGTTAGTCGAACTCGTCGGATAAATTACGGAAGGCAAACGATTTGTAACACAAAAATTTTAGGATTTACCGATAGCCCATAAAAAAGAAGTAGGCGGTAGTGTCATGCCATACTTTTCCGGTGTAATTTACAGCCCACAATACCGACGTGAATGCGTTGATTTAAAAAAAATAATTCAACCATTTGTACCAGGCTAATTTTTGCACAGGTAATCATAGTCCAGTAGCCATGTACGAAAATTGCCATGCCATACTTTTTAGACAGTTCCAAATGGTCGCCATACCGCCGAAAATCAGCAATTTTTTTTAATATTGTATAAAATCATTTAATTTTATATTATTGTATAAAATCGTAGGAAAGTCAAAACTGACATAAACGTATAGCAACATTTTTAGCCGACGCCATTATAGGACGAAATTCTCAATTCAACTGAATTTTTTGTTGGTTCCGTTACCTCCGCACTTTTAACTGGGTGAACCGATGATTTCTTCTACACTAATATTATAAAGAGGAAAACTTTGTTTGTTTGTTTGATTGTAATGAATAGGCTCATAAACTACTGGACCGATTTTAAAAATTCCGTTCACCATTCAAAAGCTACATTATCCACGAGTAATATAGGATAGGTTTTATCCCGGAAATTCCACGGGAACGGGAACTATGCGAGTTTTTCAAAAATTAACCCCGAACTAACTACAAAATACATAACAAGTCGAAAAAAACGTGATTTCTTGTCCGTTCCCCTATTTTTTTCGGTGTGTGTAGGTTGCATGCATATATTCCTACTAGAACGCGAAATACATTTGCCTGGTCACCATTACCATTCGATACACCATGACATCATAGAGGCCGTTCTATAGAATTACGTCAAATAATGTACTCCATCTTTTATATCTCTGTAGGCGAGATGTTCTCCACCCTAGCCATCATCAGGTCTCCAGAATATAGTAGAGTCCGTGTTGAATAAAATTAATTTCTAAATCGGTGTTTTCTTAACTGTTCCCCACTCTAGAACTTATAGGTAATTACTTGCTTAGTCATCTTAAGGTCTCCAGAATGGGTCATGTAGTAGAGACTTTGCTTATAACGGTTAATGTTGAAAGATGAATCTTCCTACATTACATTTACAACATACATAGTACACAATATTTACTATTAATAAATGTAATATGTTACTGCCTCTCAGAGAAAACATAAATTAGGTAGAAACCAACTAACACATTACGATACAATACGATACAGTATACAATTCCATAATCTTTGGTCACTTTTACTTCAACAACGATGTATATTTATAGAGGGCGGTTAAAAAAACAAATTCAAATGTAGTGACAGAATCATTAAGGTCGTTGAACCGTGTAATTGCCTTAAGCAATTAAAAAATAATTAATTTGCTCTGACATTACAAACACAGACCACTTAAAAGAGTTATACATATTTCTAAAAAAATATTCTAGAAAAAACAACACATTTTTTAGTATAAACGAAAAATCAAAATATATTAAACTCACCTATATGTTCAATAAGTGTAAGATTGTCAACGCACGATAGCCCAGTTGCTAACGCGTCAGGACCACTGCCCATTACGTCACCTAGAAAAGAGTTTTTATAGAAAATGAATACATTTTACAACTGCAACAAATACATTTTCTTCATTGATATAAAAATCATCACATAAGCCTAAACTACGTAAATATTCAAAGAGGAATATTTATTCACATTTTTACAAAAAAAAAAAAAATTCTCTTACAGGTCGAAACATTATGTCACATTAGCATTTTTATTTCAATCTTCAAGCTTCATTCAACACAGACTTTACTTGCAAGAACATATGGTCCATAATCGCCAGTTGCAGTGAACAAATAAATGTTACAAGTTACAGGTTCTAATAATAAAACATACCTTTCTCCAAATCAACACCATCACTCATTTCATCCTTATCCAATTCGATCCTATTGCAGTACACTTTTCTAAACACAATCGCCATCAACAAGATGGCGACTAACGCCAAGATGGCCGCCGCGACCGCGCTAGAATAGTTCGGGTGTGTTGCCGCGCTTTCCATTGTTGATTCCGCTTTTATTGTTACCGTTTCTTCGCGTAGTGATGCTGCAATGTATAGAAATTTGCATTTTAGATATTTTAATTTCAAATTAGTGATCACAGAGTAATTAAATATTGTGAAACTTCATATTAGAGTTATATAGTTTAGGAAACATGAATTAAAAACCATGCACTTCTTAATCTTCTGAGCATCGACAACGAAACTAAATTTAAACTTCTTTTCTGTCAACTCTCGGTAAAAACCTCTTATTGGGAATGTCACTTCATAAATCGCAATTAAGCATATAGTCACAGTTATTTACAAAAATTGTGTACATGTTTGACAAAAAATTCAAATTCAGTTAGCACATGAATGTCAGCATATCATTTAGCACAATAAAAATACAGAAACTCACTAAAATCAGCATTACAGTAGCTCTTTGTACAGCAACAGAACTTGCTGCCGGGCAGGCGGGCGGTCACCCGCGTGCATTTATCACAGCTATTCCCGCCGTGCGAGGAACGCCAGCAACCTGTTTATAAAATAAAATATTATTCTTCGTCTTTGACAGAAATAGTCTGGATCTTCTTCTTTTTGAAGTGAAAACTTCTTTAGCGGCGTTGAGCACTTTTTCTGTAATGGGTATAAAATCTTAAACTCGTGTCAGGACACGTGATCTGATCGAAAAATCGTAAGACGGATGGATATCAAACATGCTCAACGTTAGTAATCAAGTTTTCACGTCTGCCGGCACTCCCGGAGTGCAACCCGTCTTTTTTTTTTCAAGTGGCAACTCCCCAGTGAGGACGGGTTCTGCCAATATCAAGTTTTGAACTGATGATCAGTTTAAGTTAATGCTCATGTTAAGTGTACTCTGTGCTGAGCAAAAATCAAATTATAAACAACAAAGTTCCCAAAATAACAATCAATCTCACAAACATCTTTCTTCTTCTTCTTGTCTTCTTATATATAAAAATTAATCGCAAAATGTGTTGGTAAGCGCATAACTCGAGAACGGCTGAACCGATTTCGATAATTCTTTTTTTATTATATTCCTTGAAGTACGAGGATGGTTCGTATGTAGAGAAAACGTAAACATGTACCACGGGCGAAGCCGGGGCGGACCGCTAGTACATTAATAAATTGTACCTGTAACGTTTGAACTTGTTGAAACATTAAAAACATACCCTGTCCAAGAACAGTGATGTTTCCCTCATTATCCTGATGCCACAGCGTGTAGCAATACGCGCGAGGGTCCGTGCATTGTTCGACTTGCACCACCTCCCCATCAGGGAGCGTCATCTCCGACAGTGTACCGGTGTCTGTTGAAAAATCACTACATAGTATAAAACAAAGTCGCTTTCTCTGTCCCTATGTCCCTTTGTATGCTTAAATCTTTAAAACTACGCAACGGATTTTGATGCGGTTTTTTTTAATAGATAAAGTGATTCAAGAGGAAGGCTTTAGTTTATAATTTATTAGGTTTTAGACAAAGTGAGCGAAGCCGCGGGCGGTAAGCTAGTATATTACATATATAAGTAACTAGCTGTGTCCCGCGGTCTCACCCGCATTGCTCCGCTCCTGTTGGTCTTGGCGTAATGATGTATAGCCTATAGTCTTCCTCGATAAATGGGCTATCTAACACCCAAAAGAATTCTTCAAATCGGACCAGTAGTTCCTGAGATTAGTGTGTTCAAACAAACTAAATCTTCAGCTTTATAATATTAGTATAGATGTATAGATGTGCCAGGAGATAAGTTTATTCACAATATAATGTATGGAGATTAGAACCAGAATAATTTAACCTTGGATTTATATGTTGCACTAGCTTCCGCCCGCGACTCCGTCCGCGCGGATGTCGGTCTTCGCGTGGATGGTTTATTTCTCCGTTTTGAGTAACTCTGACAATAACATCTTATAAATATCTATTGGACTCAAATACGGCTAGGCCTATAATAATACCCAACGTGCGTTCGCTGTTCTACAGAACAACGTCTATGGATAAAACTGAAAAATTAAGATTATTTTTTTTCTTCGTATTTTTTCAGGATAGAAAGTATCCTATTTTACGCCCAGGATAATAAGGTATAATTATACCAAGTTTCATCGAAATCGAACCGTTAGTTTTCACGTGATGTCTTCACATACAGACAGACAGACAGACAGACAGACAGACAGACGTAAATTTTTTTAATCACATATTTGGGTTTGGTATCGATCCAGTAACACCCCCTGCTATTTATTTTTTCAATATTTTAAATGTACAGAATTGACCCTTCTACAGATTTATTATATGTATAGATATTTACAATGCAACAACAATGCTAGGAATCAGACATACATCTCAAATGTAATTCTTCTAAAATAAACTTACTGTTAGCTGTTTAGCTTTTATTGAATGAATTGCTTCCAAATTAAAAAAAAAAGGGGTAATGATAGCATAGATTGAATTCAGTGATCCTTTTTTTCAAGTAGGCAACAAATACAGTTGAATTGAGAACCTCATTTTTTTGAAGTTGGTTCAAAAGGATGATAAATAATATTGTTTTTCTAGGCCAAGCACCAAATACTGATTCATAGTTTTTATAGAACAAGGACCTAAAATTATGTAGATAAAAGTCTTATCATTACTTAGCATGATTGTAGCAAAGATAGAAAAACTAGGTCCTTGTCACAGAAAATATGTGTAAAATGTGTAAAAAAGACGTGTGGCACTCGGGGACTGCCGCGGTAAAGCTATTGCATGCTATGCCTTCAAGCCACGCCTCCGCGCCCGTCCCCGTGGGGAGCATGAGGTTTTTTCGTTACGGAATTTCTGGACTCGGTCCCCGTGCTCAAGGCCCGCGATAGAAGCTATGCAATAGCTTAAAAACCTTTGGCTTAAATTTTAGAGTTATATAGTCAGGTTAGGTAGGTAATGGTAAACAGATAGTAAGAAACTAACAAGAATTTTATTTCTATAATCGTTCAGGTTTCCAACCATTTAAAAACTGGAATTGGAAAATATTGAAAAATACAATTGTAAAAGAAGGTTCACTTGTAATAAGTATTAAAAGTATAAGTGGAGTCGTTTCCAATCACCCCTGACCACCCTCTCTCAATTACCCAGATTGACTGTAAAGCCAATAAAAAAACCATTGAGCTATTATTACTACATATAGAGGAGACACTACGAACAAAATCTGTGCTGCAAGCGAGGCGGCACACTCAAGGGCATATTTGATGAGTTTTTTGCTTTAAAACAAACATGACATGAACGCGACCATCACGCTAAAGCAACTGAGTGCAGTGAGGCCATTTGACCTATGTTGAGCGGAACATAAGTGATGTAGGCGGTGTCGTCTCCATACGTAGTAATAGTATCTCAATGTAAAAAACTGTGTATTTTTTATCTACTCACCAAATATTACATTTTCCACCATAAGCTGTGCATTTTTGTCTTCATTATAGGATGGTGTCACACTCAAAGCCACATTATGAATCTTATACAGACAAGTAATATTGGTCTGAGTTGTTGGACTTGCAGTAGTAACCTTGGGCTTATATTTCTTAACCTCATTTGTTATTTCCTCTTTAACTACTGTTTTATCAGACACCCCAATGATGTTGCCTCTAACAGAGTCAGAGACTAACTGATTCAAGTTTTTATCAGGCGTATTTAGCTCATTTGAACTTGGAACACTTCTTTTTCCTATATGTTTAGGGTGATCATATACTGGCCAGTATCCAGTATCATGCATGTTATTCCATTGATTTGTCCTTCTGTGGTGGTATTTGGTGAAAGTTCTAACATAATGTGAAGGTTTTACATGATGAATGCTGTTCCTGCTATCCGTGGACTCTTGAGGACGAGACGTGAGCACTTTCGCCGTGAAAATAAATAGGAATAAAATTATACATTTCAAAAGTGGTGACATTCTCTGAGAAAGTACACCTTCCATATTTTTTCTTATAAATTCGGTATGATAAACGTATTCTTGAGGCACATCGTTATTGTTGATTAAGTTTTAGTTAATTCTCTTTAACAGAATGCGGCGTAGATGTAAGAACGGAACTGCATTATTGATTTTTCTTCCGCAATTGAAGTAAGGCTCTACGATAACAATCTAAGCGCACGCACTATAATTAATACACTTCGAACAATAAATATTTATAACAATTCATACATTATAACACTGATAGTTCACACAAATTCATAAAATCTAAGTAGAATAGTTAAATGCGTTGTTTTCTTATGCTAAACGTTTTAAAATTTAAGGGCGAGAACTTTATGGTAACAAATGTATTAAAAACTTGCTTTTTCGTTTAAATTTTCGATAGATTCACATTATAAAACAGATTTCATAAAATTAATTAATAAAACAAGATCGATAGAATGTTGACAAACACATTTCATCACCACCATTGAAAATTGATTTAGGATTTGTCAATTTATTTGATTTATGGCGACATTTGCCATCTTTTCTTACAAATATTATTAACTCACTATAAACTAATTTTGCTAAAATAAATCAAAACACAATTAATAATCGTGAAAGTAAAAACATTAATCAATTTAAAATATTTTTTTTATTAATTTTGTATTCAACTATGGCAATAGTACTCAAATCTCAAAAATAGGCGATGTCTGTTTGACATTAACATAAATGGTAAATGTCAAATGACAAAAGATTATGAATTTGTCTGATCGGTTTTCGAATTAATTGGTACAGAATTAATGTTCTGGATCAATTTATTTTGTGTAATACGCTTATTTTAGTTACATATTAGTTATACTATCCTCGTGATATCTCAATCAACTTTGAATCGTCTTTCGACTGCTGTAAAAAATGTCTTCTCTGCCGGCAGCTGATGAAATAGATGAAGCGAAAGAGCGCGCCCATTTTCAAGCTGTAGTTAATGCTTTTAAATACTACAAGTAAGTAATACTCTCTTTAAAGTATACAGAATCAATTGCCTTACTCATAGACTTCCAATTTCATTAATTTGTTATTTTTTGGACCGTCAAAAAGTACATAGCAACAACTCTTTGTTTCGGAGTATGTAATTAACCTATTTACATGTAACAATGAGATTTGTTTACGTCCGATACACGTGCGGAACTCTGACCCTAACGTCCTTGTGCAATAGAGTTGCATTTAGCACCTTTTTCAAGGTTATAATTGTTTGTCATATATAGATATAAAGTACATAATAATATGTATAGATAGATGTTATTGTGTGATTAGCATTAAAAACATAATAGGTTGTTATTTTATAGCTACTTGTTTATGTGTAATGCATACAATGATGTAACAAGTCTATTATGTACAAATTTTTTATGGTATTAACTATTTACTAAAATGAAAATTGCTTTTTAAATTAAAGAGCAAAGCAGTTTATTTGTATTTGTAAAATTTGTAAAAGATGATCAAGTTTTGCTGAGAAAAAGTTGTTATTCACTAGCTGGGTAGTTAGGTATCTTTTAAATTAATTTTGTGTAAATTTTTATTGATAACATTGCATAATATTTCAAATCCTTAATTCACATAATGTTTATTGAGGACAGTATATTAGGTATCCTCTTTGAATTTAAGCTTTTGTAGAATTTTATTTAATGAACATGATATCCAGTGCATCATATTTGTAACATAGGTGTAGTTGCTCAAAACAAAACAGTTTAATTTTATTCTCAACAAGTGGTCCGCCCCGGCTTCGCCCGTGGTACATGTTTACGTTTTCTCTACATAAGAACCATCCTCGTACTTCAAGGAATATAATAAAAAAAGAATTATCGAAATCGGTTCAGCCGTTCTTGAGTTATGCGCTTACCAACACATTTTGCGATTCATTTTTATATATAAGAAGATGAATTGAAAAAACATAAGAAATAATAATAATCTGAAGAAGAATTAGAATCTTTATTTCACTTTTGTTCACAAATTTTATATGAGGCTCTGGCTCTCTTGCTAGGATAGTTTATAACATGTGTTAAGACAGTCAGTCCCCTGCCTTGGTTGTTACATTTAGGTTTAAGGTATGAAAAAAGAAAACAATATTTTTACAAAGACAAAGATAGCCAGGGTTTGTGTATGAAGATTTGCAGTCAAAATTTTAGGTAGTTTAAAAATTGAAGATTTTAACGGATTTTAAACTCGATTTTTTGTATAATACTACTTTTAGGTAATTATTTAGTCATTTAGTAGGTAGCAACTTCTTCACATCTGTTTTAAGATCTTATCTTAATGCCTTTATCATAATAGATTAAAATTAAAGTGTTCTTAAATTGCAGTTGCTATATGCTTTTTAAGATATAAAAATATAATATTTTTCTTATGTTTAAGATATCAAAATAATATCATCTTATATAATTTATCTAATTAAAAATTTCTCTGCAGTTTTCTTAATCTCCTCTATCATAATACGTAAGGAACATTTATCATATCAGAAATATTTCCTCCACAGATTATGCTGCTTGGACAGGATACACAAATCAGAGAAAATCATCTCCATGCTACCAAAGACGCATCAACATCGCCTAGAGAAATACAAAGCTTACCTCACTAAGTTTAAAAACTGTTTAGACGTTAATAATAATGTAGTGCACATGATAATAAAGCATGTGGATACAATGTTCGAAAATGTGGACCATAGTCAGGACGGAGAGACGAACGGTACAGAATCGTTTGGTTGTAATTATAATAATTGCGAGATTAGTTCGCAGAAACAACATAAGATGCAGCATGATGTTGAAAAGGTAAGATAATACATTAGAATAGAAGCATACTAGATTTTTACGGCAATTGGTTACCCTACGTAACTTAAACTGTAAGAAAATTTAATTTTGTTCTTATTACAGTATGTATAGTGTTTCGAATTATAATATTTGGAAAAACATACAAAATATTCAGCTCTTTTGGAATCGGTCAGTGTTGTATATCTAATTCTTGATAAAAAATTTACGAATTTTAAAATAAAAAATTATTCCAGGTACAATCAGTTATAAAGAATATAGTCAGGGACTGGAGTTCAGCTGGCGCAGTGGAAAGAGAGCAGTGCTACAAACCTATACTGGATGAGTTAGAAGCTAGGTTTCCAGTTGATACTTTAAAGTAAGTAAATGCTATCATAATGTATACTTATTTATATTGTGATAATTGAGTACTTACTGGACAATTTTAACATCTTTTTAAATCACTGTGTTTACATGTAACGGCGCATTTAGACCAAACAAACATAGAGCTAGAGCAAGACCAGTGCATTTTTTCGTGATCTTTTAGTGTAAGCTAAAACTCGTATTCAGTGTTGTTCAGTGTTATTGCATAGAATCTTTTCGAACACACTAAGAA
The DNA here is from genome assembly GCA_907164685.1 of Colias eurytheme. NCBI lineage: Eukaryota > Metazoa > Arthropoda > Insecta > Lepidoptera > Pieridae > Colias > Colias eurytheme. Next base: position 1,043 of record CAJQZN010024940.1, on the reverse strand, counting down.
TAACGAAAGCATGTTTTTGCTACGAATTTTTATTTATAGGAGGCGAAAAGTCTTAACTACATTATTTTCTTTCCAGTGATCGATCTCACATAAAAGTATTAGTGCCCGGTGCGGGGCTCGGCCGGCTCGCGTGGGAGATAGCGGCGCGTGGTTTTACGTGCCAGGGGAATGAGTTCTCGCTATTCATGCTGTTTGCGAGCAATTTTATACTGAACAAGTGTCCTGAGGTGAGCGGTTTTGTTTAGTATGGTGTCTTTTTGGTTAATTAGCTGGCTATGTGTTAACATATGCCTGTACACTGGCTATATTGTTAGCAAATTAAAGTATTAGTGATCCTACTTGTGTAATAGATAGTAGCCCGTGGCTTTACTTGCCAGGGGACTGAGTTCTCGCTGTTCATGCTGTTTGCGAGCAATTTTATACAGAATAAGTGTCCAGAGGGTTGGTTGGAAAAACTGATTTTATAAAAAAAAAAGTTTATTTTTATTGTGTAATTTGAGAAAGCTATTTTGTTTATTATTTCAGGTAACATCAAAAATAACAATGTAATTTTACTCAATGAAATAAGCTATAATACTCGTACTTTTTTGTGATTTAGTTATGTGTACAATGGTAATTTTAATTTTAACTAGCTGTGCTCTGCAGTTTTACCCGCAGTGCTCCGCTCCTGTTGGTCTTAGCGAGATGATATATAGTCTATAGCCTTCCTCGTTAAATGGGCTATCTAACACCGAGAGAATTTTTCTAATCGGACCAGTAGTTCCCGAGATTCGCGCGTGCAAACAAACAAAGCTTCAGCTTTATAATATTAGTATAGATTTGTAAATTTTTGTGACGAACACAATGTTAAATATGAATGAGCAACATCATCATAGGAATATACTAGTTAATCAGAACTCTTTAATGATAAGAAAGAAGATAAATCCTATGTTACTGTTTTACGTGAATGATACATATGTAACAACTGGTGATGAACCTTTTTTAATAAATAAATAAATAAATAAAAGAGCACACACATTTCTTTTTTGTTTAATTGTATAGAT
>CAJQZN010024935.1:0-17041 GCA_907164685.1 Colias eurytheme | reverse complement strand
AACGATAGTAAGTGTTACCATACTGAATTGGCCTATCTTTCAGCTTAAACACAAAAAAAATCAAGCATCTAGCGCAATAGTTGACGTCACCATGAGTGAAAATATCATCGTACTCGGCGATAGGTGAAAAATTGAAAAATGAGTCATAACTCCGAAACTACAAAAAATCGCATAACACACATGGGGGTGATTCGGATAGCCCTTTAGGTCCTCTACCTCCTGGCTTCAGTTCATCCATACTTCTTGGGACACCCTGTATATTATCTGTGCTCGACATTGTCATCACCTGAATTAATTACACAAAATATGAAATGCTGGCAACAAATAAAAACAATCCTAGTCTCCTTCAAAAATATTTGTTTTCCAATTACAACTTGCTAACAAAAATTCACAGCAAAAATATTTGTACAAAGTAAAGGAAAATTGCGATGAAAACACGAAGTTTCAAATCAACTAATAAGTATTTAAATTGCTCGCAAACTTGTTTTCCGCGTGATTATTTTCCATCTGTGGTAAAAAGAACAAATTTGTTTGCAAACATCGTAAATTATTTATGAGAGATACTTATTATATCGTGCTTGAAAAACTTCCTGTAAATAATAATAAACCACCTTCCTGTTTTCTGGATAACAAGACTTTTAATTCTGTTGACTTTCTTATGTTTCTGTGTAGCTAGGGCAGAGGGCAGCCACAGTGCTCCGCCAGGTGTTAACATTTTAATTCTGTTAATAGTAACAAAATTTAATAGTAACAGTTGTTTTTTTTTAAACAATTTTAATATCTCATAAAAATTTTACAAGTACATTTAATAATATTTTTTTTATCAATATTCATACAAGTAGTAGTAACATTTCTATCGTTCCGAAATAATTTGTTTCATTTATAAAATTACTTATAATGATAACAGAATTACAAATAGCACATCTCTATAATTTGACGCATTTTCCGTAGAACGAAGAGCTCTATAGATGTTTTCATTCAACACACTGAGTGTGGTCGCAAGTCACTTCTGGAAGGGACTATTTGTTTGCGGTGCATTTACATCGAACGAACATAGAGATAGAGCAAGAGCATTATTTCGTGATCTTTTAGTGTAAACGAAAACTCGAGCAAGAGCAATATTTCGTGATCTTTTAGTGTAAACGAAAACTCGAACTCAGTGTAGTTCAGTATTAGAACATTGCATAGAATCTTTTCGAACGCACAAACAACGAAAGAATGCTCTACGCCTGTTTACAATAAAAGAATTTGACATAGTGGGGTTAGAATGAGCATTCACTCGTTTGATGTAAATGGACCTTTACAATTCGACTGACCTAGAAACTATAAGGTAAAGGCTACCGTGTTAAATAAGTTTCCGGGAAAATAGGTACTTGAGTTGGAAGGTTGACCTTTCGCTGAATATATCATTTAAACCAAGTTATTTTTCGTCATAGCATAAGATTGTTATTTTATCTATTCATTACTTTAATAATACAATAAGTATCATAATAATATAATATACATTTTAAAAAGTCGCTACCTATTTCTTTTCAGGAGATAGAATCTACCTAAATCTTTGATCCAATATTTAGCCACTAACAAATAATTATTATTGTAATTTTACAGTGAAATTATATATTAATTATATTATAAAACAAGAAATCCTCCACAGAAACGAGATAAACAAAAACAAAACACATTAGTAGTGTTTGCTGACGCCATGTTGTTGAAAACAGAAGTGCTGTGAATTCACTAATTTCGAAGAGACAACTTGCAAGTTATATTGAATATTAAAATAGTTTCCGTAAAATCTATTCCAATTTGTATTTAAAACTAGCGGTCCACCCCGGCTTCGCCCGACGTACATGTTGACATTTTCTCACATAAGAACCATCCTCGTACTTTAAAGAATACTATAAGAAAGAATTATCGAAATCGGTCCAGCCGTTCATGCGTGATGCTGTGACCAATGTAAATAAGGATTCATTTTTATATAGAGATAATCATTATAAGAGAAACATCATCATCACTACATAGTATGAAACAAAGTCGCTTTCTCTATCCCTATGTATGCTTAAATCTTTAAAACTACGCAATGGATTTTTATGCGTTTTTTAAATAGATAGATAGATTCAAGAGGATGATTTTAGTATATAATTTATTAGGTTTTAGACAAAGTGTGTGAAGTCGCGGTTGGAAAGCTAGTAACGAATAAAACACGACGACGACATTACAACAATTTTAAGGGATTTTCTAAGTACGAAACATCTACTAATAACAATAACTATACTTATACATAACTAGCTTTCCACCTGCGGCTTCGTCCCGCATAGTTCCCGTTCCCGGGGGATTTTCGGGATACAACCTACCCCATGTCCCGGGGTAAAAAGTAGCCTATGTCCTTTCTCGGGTATCAAAATATCTCTATACCAAATTTCATGCAAATTGGTTCAATAGCTAAGGCGTGATTGAGTAACAGACAGACAGACAGAGTTACTTTCGCATTTATAATATTAGTATGGATAATACATTAACTACAATAATATCATGTGTAAAATATAATAAAATGTAGTAACAATAATATTATCTTCTCATATATCACGTAAAACTAATCCACAGTCAATAGCAATTTCATTTATTTCCAACCATATTACTATAACTCCAATTCCCACGTTCGCAAAACTAACATTACAATGTATTCCATGGAATTGTGAAAGTGTTAATCTTTAATTTATATTTAATTAGTGTGTATTTAACATTACATTATAGTTATATTCACTTAAAACTCTTGTTATAGATAAGATATATTATATGAATTAATTTCAGTTTCAAAAAGTTCATTTGATACATGTTCACATGATAGTTCGTTTTATGAACAAGAGCATAATGCATCTATTAATAATAATATGATGCTACTGTAAGTTTTTTTTTCTATTATAACCTCTTCCACTTTGGAAAGGTTCTTAGTAAGGTAAAGAACTAAATTTAAACTAAAAACAAAACTTTTACTTAAATTGAAATCAAATCTTTTATCCGTATCAGTTCTCTCAATAGAAACGTTTTATATGGATTCTAGAGCTACGAAGTGTCAAGTTTTGAATAAGCTGAAAAGATATTCTTGGAATGAGTCGCTCGTTTCGTGTGAACGAGCTTGAGCGTGACCGACTTACGAAATTCGATTGCATCTATCTAGAAATCGTTTACGTTCTATAGTACTCTCATTCGCTATCCAATGCCTGTTTGATATAACAATTCACATTGTTGCTGGAACAAATTGAGCAATGTATGCCAAGGTACGCAATTGTCACGTAGACTTTATTGCGCTGTCAGGCAACCTTGTAAGGGAGTGACGATGCTCAACTACAGATGTCAGCTTGTCAGACAATATTGTTTGGGTTGCTTCACGAACTTTACATAACTATGTTCCCTGTTTTACATCGCAATAAATGATATAATATGTAGGAGTATTACTGGCTGGTAGAAGTATTACTGGCTGATGAGAATTACATCGGAACGAGATTTGACAACTGTCGATCTGGCGGAGCGTCGCGTCGATGGTCGGCTGCAGATGTTGCTTGGTTACAAACGAAGAAAGTCTAGAGCACCACGTTTGCGACGAATCGCTATTGTTCCGAGTAATCTTGTGTATTGTTGTATCGAAACTAATTAAAAGCGATTGATCAAGTGATTCCCTAATTACTAGCGCATAGATTTGTGCGATTACATAACATTTGTTTGTAACATTGATGATTCATTTGTTTCCACCAACATTATAATTTACTGAAGATATGGGTGATTCTGATGATTATGGCCATCCGCCATATAACGGGGGAATATTTTTACAGATCCGATACCATATTTATAGCAGTGTAAGATGTACAAGAAAGTTCCGGAATTTCCATTTCCTCACAAGATTATGTTGTTCGTCTCTTTTACAATTGATTTTCGATGCAATCCTGAGCTTTTGTTGGTTAATCTCATTCTAGCTTAAGCTAGAAATCCTCCTTTTTTTTTAAGTGGGGAAATCTTGCATAGATACCCACGGCTTCCGGGGAAAGGGCCGTGGGTTATGTCGGATTCCTACCGACCAAAATTGTCTGTATTCCGTCAAGCCGCATCAACGACGGGGACACGGGTATAGGTAGAATTCGTCCGTGACCCCATCAGCAGCTGCCCGTCTCCAGGCCAACACAAACTATGAGCCCGCCAGCTCTGACCTCATGGGGCGGCGTGAGCGGAACACGTCTCACCGGACTAAATCAAGCTAGAAATCCTCCTAACAGCTTGCAATCTACTACATTTTTATATCTAGTGTCACATTTAAAAAATTGTAAAAGTCATTATTTTTTCCGATTACAAATTAATAATTTCAATCGTATAACTTTCCGATATTATTTATGTAATTATCTTAACAGCATAGCAAACTTAACATCTCTCTCATCGATTTGTTTAAAATGTAAAAGAAAAATATCAATAAAGCTTCAAATGATACACATTTAGATTAAAGAGACTCTACAAACCACATTCGTGATTATCGGCTACGCACATGCAGACCGCATCAACCGAGATAAAACATTTATAAATCACCATCTAAACACAACGCACCATACATTTTCATCCGTTTTTACAAACTACATTACTAACATTGCCCGAATCCGAATGCAACATTCGCAATTCTTGGGATGTAATCAACCGGGGATAATGCACAATGACCGCCCGTCCATCCCTCGCCGTTCTAGCGATTTAATTAAAGAACTAACGACAATCGCTGGGCATTCCGCGTAATGACTGCAACGTTATTAGAACTGAAGCATGTTGATTGCTCGGAATGTTAGATGTAAATAAATAAGTCTGCTATGTCTTAGATAAGCGTATGCATTTTGAGTATGTTGGAGCCATGTTGTAGCAAATAAACTTACTTATTGTCTAGGAGTTTGACTAACTAATAGATAGAGTAGACGTGACCTACATTAATGCTGGTTCACGCTCTAAAAGTTACAATGATTTGGCATTTCATATGCTAATAGATTTTAGTCAGCATTATTAATTCTTAATCAAGTTACGTTTTTATGATAAGTACTCCATGCCCCTCCCCTCCCCCATCCCCGCATTGACCTTTAGCATTTGCTCCTGAAGCTTCGAACGACAGATCGCTACACGCAATACATAAACATAATATTTGTGGGCCAAATTATATTTCTTTTATTCAATGATCTCGTTATCCAGCATAATTAGTGAACATTATAATGCCTAATGAGTAAACTTTTTATGGAATTGTGTGTCTAAATGATAAAGATCGTTCATTCATCATAAAAAAAAACAAATAAAAAAGGAATAATAAATTATTCTATCCTTAATAAACCGCAAACAAAAACAAATTACGTTTTCACTCAACATTCCAAAATTCGTCACCAGCATTACCTTTTCGTCGTTTATCGCATAATTTGTGTCCACAATAAAAAGCTCATTATTTCTGTAAAAGGCAATTATACATAATAGCGGTGGTGAAAACAAGTGACCTATCTCGCTAAGGCCCGCAACGGCCGCATAATACAATTTTATGGTCATTGTGTTCATCAACCGGGATGATAGGGCTATTTCGGTCATTACCCGGTCAATGTGGGCTCCCATTAAAGATTAATCATTTATTTACGTACCGCATCATGGGCGTTTACGTTACATTATTGGCCGTTATTGCTACTTATATGGACTTAGAAAAATTACCGTCATATTAAGATGTTAATGTTAGCTGTTATTTCGTACCTATTTTACTACGATAATAATAAAAAATGTTATAAAAAACATATTGAGTAGGTTACAAATAACAATGGATTATTTTGATCAGAAAATGATAATTAAATACTTCGCTAAGAGACTTCCTTTTCTTATACTTTTCATTATGCGAATATGAAAGAATATCGATACACATAACTTTTCAGAATGACATACTATTTGCGAAAGGCAAAACTTATAAGGCGTGAAATAAGGGATGGAAATTTAACGAACGATGCGGCAAACTCTCCATAACATGTTACACTTACAGGCGAAACCGTGAGCGAAATGTAGTTAAACTATCCATTTTAATGATTATACCCTATCCATAGTTTCACTAGTAATCATGAAGTAGGAAGATAACGGACTAGTTTACTCAAACTATGCATTTAAAATTCATAACGGAACTTAGTCCCAAGATGCCGCCTATACTTTTACGAGCCTGTACAATTTAGCAGATAACGTTAATATCCCTGACGTATGATATTCTGGGCGTAATTTATATTAATCACTTGGGTAATCATGACTTCTTAAAGTAGTATTACTTCCAGTGTGGGAGAGTGATGGCGCTAGACGATCCATATAGCTCTGTCATTTTTCCACACTGGAATGAACACTGCTTCAAGACATCGTAACTTCCAAGGTCTTGAGTGGGAGGAAATGCCACTCCGTGCGCGACAACGATAAGGGTTAGAACTCAATTTGGTCTTGGAATTTGCATGTTTTAAATATACATTTAGCGCTTAGATAATAAGACAAATGTAATCATGAGGTTATAGTTAGAAACGGGGTAAGGGTTTGTGCGACAAAAGGTTTCGTAAGCTATTGTTACTGTTATTTTAACTTATTGATAGTTTAGAAATCCTACCATAATATAAAATGGGCACTTGCATTTGACTACTATTTATTATTTATATATTGACTACTATCGACCAGTGGTCGATTGCTCTTTACGGATTAGATAGTAAGACATATAGACTGATATTATGTTAAGTTGTTTGTATTGAATCTACGCTCAAGCATAACATATTCAAATTATATACTTAATATAAATTACTGCTTATTCGTATAAAAAAAGTAAACTGTCCATAAAAAAAGAAAATAAGAATAACTAGAATTACACAGATAAAATACCCATAGCATAGACAAGATATTATGACAGACACTATGAATGACAGACCTATTTAACATAGCATTTTTCTCCAAGCGAAAATGAGTAATGGTGCTTACTATGTCAACATCCACGTAGTATCTTTCTTTTAGGATAAAATATCTAGTGTCTTGTTCTATTCGTTTTAGTGAACTAGTCTAAGTTTTTCTAGAGACTTTATATACATTGTACCTATGTAGTTTATTTACTGATATGTCCGTCGAGAACAATTTCTACACATGACTGAGTTTCAGATCTATCCTAATTTTATCGTATATAATACATAGCGGTCCGCCACGGCTTCAACTTTGGTACATGTTTACGTTTTCTCTCCTTAAGAATCATTCTCACTTCACTCTTCACATTCATCTTATAAAAAAGAATTAACGAAATCGGTTCATTATTTTCGATATTTGCGCTTAGCAAACAAGCGTTTCATTTTTATTTTATAGTCATACCTACCTAAAATGTTTGTTCCTATAAAACCTAGTCAATAGAAGCTTGTCATATACAAGTTATTTTTATTTATTCATCTAATTGACATGATTCCATACCCGGTTTTCGAACGCCCTTAAACCCACTCCATTCCCGACTCTCGTACACTAATAACTATGTAACCAAAACAATTCGACAATCACTCGACAGCCAACATTAAGTGCGGTTAGACCCAGATAATAGAGGATACGTTATCGCAAAAACATAAAACGGGAACTAGGCTAGGCCACATCACAATAACGTTCATTGTACAACGTTACGACAGCCAATCTGCGTAATGGCGGCTTCCAGCAGGTCATATGTCACAGCGCCAGATGCTACCGTTATATATTGTATAAGACGAATTGAACGGTACGCGCAATTTCGATTTTCCAAAACGTTTGGTACTGATCTTTTTAATCTGTGGCAGGTTCATCTATCACGCGTGTCTATGGTAAGGGAAGTAATGTGGTCATGTTAAACGGTAAATGTTAACTGAAAATGTTAGTATAATTTTATTTAATAAATTAGTAATCATTACTCGTATTAAATTATTCGTAATTGTTTCTAAACAGTTACGAAACTTTTTATTAATACTTTCTCGAAATATTCAAACTCGAATTATCACGTGCGTCCAAATTATCCAAACATTACTGCCAACATAAGCAACAAAGCCATTCCAAATTCAAAACATTAACATTTAAATCTGCCGCCGCTGTGCTGGCTGTACACAATAAAAATCAAATTTAGCTCAAGTCAAAGGTAAAAAACAACAGTCGCGTCACGTTCGCTCCGCCCGCCGTGCCCGCGGCCGCTGTCTCCGCACTTTTTGTACAATGGATGTGCGAAACGTGTCATTTCAACTTCCACTTGTTCCTTGTTCAAATTTTTAAATCCCGTTTCGAGTTTTCGGATTCACAAAACCACAATCGACGTTTGACAGCTTGTGAACGAAATGTCAGATTAATTTGCGCGGTAACTTTTTTTATCTGTGATTAGAATTCTAAGCCGATTATGATTGAACATCCTATAAATTCAAAAGTTTACATATTTAATTCGTTTATTTACTTCATAAAACATTGAACCCTTATAATTTTTATCTAGATTAATAATCAAAAATCTGTCCTAGTTAATAATATCCAAATAGAATGTTAAAAACGTGTTATATACACGTAAAAATATCTTATTTCTTCTCTGTCATATTGTATAAGTATTTCCTAATTCAAAAAGACTTCGCTTTATCTTCCTAACGTACAGCCTATCTAACACATTTCAATAGAGAAAAGAGAACCTCCTTAAACCGACACCATTATTAAGTACCACTTAATGATTATACAGCTAAGCTAAAAGAAATATTCCCGCACGAAAAGGAAGAATAGTGAAAGACTCCTGAAAGTTTTCATGAAAGAAATCTTTGTGCGAACACTAGTTAATGAGGGCGGGTAAGTTCTTACAGACTCTGCGTCCGCGGTTCGTGAGCGAAATATATTAGAGGTTGTTTTGCGTCGAGGACACGACGTAGTTATATTCAATATATATGTATTATATTTTAGTGCTAGTTAAATGGGAGGTGACTGCATATAAAAGTTCGTATAATTTAAAATTATAAAATAAATTTTCCCATCTATTTTCTATTATTCTTCGGCATAAATTATAACAATATTGTGCTATCCCTTAATAAAATGCAATCCATCAACCTTATCTTGTGCCAAAATACCTCGATCATAATTTATATCACACCCCTGAACATTGTCGTACATTGAAAGCGTGACGTCATCAAAACAAACATTAAAAAAAGTAATTTTACCCAACGTAAATAATACTGTGACGCTTCCTCAAACATGAACAAAATTGTAAAAAACGCATGATTAATTTACACAGATTCTTTCCTTACATCCACCATTCTGACAAATAGGAAAGTACAAATTTTGTATTTGTACGAAACTTATGGGTTTACAAGAATTACTTAAGAGCCCCTTATACTGAAAGTTTAGGCATTTTAGGCATTGAGACGGCTCGCGCCCGCGTTGCGCAGGAGCCGGCGCGACATGAACTCCGGTGACCTAAGAAGGCGGGCGATTACGACACAGTATAAATAAATCAGTAGTTCGATTTTATCTGCTATCGTAGGAATGTTGTTGATAAATAAATTTACTACTTATCCTATACCATTAAACGAGCAATATTTGCATATTTATATATTTGTTTGTATATATACAGTGTGGAAATTTTCGATGTGCCCTGAATGGAAAGTACTTGAAATACTAGGGATAGCAAATTTTTCAGAAAGGAAACATTCCTTTTTCAAATTTTATTTTATTATTCAAATCGATAGAAACAATATAAAAGATAATTTATTGTTAATTTCTCGTAAAAATATTTGCTCTTAGAAATAAAAATATCATGGAATCGAACATTTTTATTGTAGAATCAACATCATCTAAACATAAAGAACGCTTCTGGTTTATTGGTCTATTTTATACATACATTTAAAGTTTAAAATGAAACTCTCGTTCTGGATACATTAATTTATTTTCTTCTGAAAATATTGGTAACTAGATTTCCGCCCGCGGCTTCGCCCGCGTTTTCAAAGGAAAACCCGCATAGTTCCCGTTCCCGTGGGATTTCCGGGATAAAACCTATCCTATGTGTTAATCCAAGTTACCCTCTATATGTGTGCTAAATTTCATTGTAATCGGTTTAGTAGTTTTTACGTGAAAGAGTAACAAACATCCATACATCCATACATCCATACATCCATACATCCATACATCCTTACAAACTTTCGCCTTTATAATAGTATTAAGTAGTACTTTCACCCAGGGCCCATCGAAAATTTCCACACTGTATTTAGTATTTACAAACAAAATATATAAATATATAGCAAATATTGCTCGTTTAATAGTATAAAATAAGAAGTTAATTTATTTACACCAACAATCCTAGGATAGGTAATAAAATCAAACTACTGATTTATTTATACCGTGACGTGCTCGCCGTTTTACTCGCCGCTCGGTTCTAATACGCGAGCGGCGACTACAACGTGGTCGGGAGCAAAACTAGCACAGGTCCTCCTTCGATGACGTCCGGCTGGACTCTGGCGGCACTGACGTGGTGCGCGCGAGTCGCATTTTACGTATTATATTTTATATAGAAAAAAATAAGGGCTAAATTATAAATCTATCCAAAAATTTCCCTGTAAAACCTGATTAGTAAATGAAATGTAAAATTTTCATAAACATAGCGTTCCCCTAATTCTCATAAAACTGATTATGCTTTCAAAATCGATGTTACTTCTGATTTTTTTTTGATCGAGTTAAATGTTTAATATTGTGTTTTTATCCAAAAAAGTCACTAGATCAAACGTTTATCTGTGCTATATATTTTTTTAGGATTTTAAATATGATGATTTCTATCCAAAAACCATGATTTAGAAACATACATTTTGAACAAGGGCCCCTTAAGGTCTACATGGACTGCCTCACCGCAAACAAGGTTATCCGGAGTAGGGTATAAGTTTTAAGAACATTCGATCTTGATTCTATTTACATTATTGATTAAAAAAAAACATATTTGTATGTACTTAGACGCAGACACACGATCATGCAAATATGATAATTTCATATTCAACAGATAGAACAGATATCTACATGTTTTAAAAAGCATTAGTTTTTATTTTATTATTTTATGACGATTTTATTTTATTCAGCTTGTAGTTAGTTCTTCGTGATAAATGTTGAATTTATTAATGCATATTAAACAAAGTGATACCCAAGGGCCAGATTTGTTTTAAATCTATAATTAATCTAAAGACAGACATGCAAAAACAACCAAACAGAAGCCTTACATAATTTAATTCGCACTTGACAAAGTTCGAGGATTTTTAACCGCACCCAACCCGGAACTTCAATTTCAATCACCCTAATCAAATAAGATTAAGAACTTCGTCGAACAACAAAACTACACTAATCTAACTCAAATGAAGTAAGTCAATTTTCGCAAACCCAGGTTTACTCAAGAACATGCTGTATGCCACTACAAGCTTGGAACAAGTTGGAGTAACGACTTTGAGCTCACGGTCGACACGTTTGTCAACTGTTTATTTTCTCAGCCGAATCTGTGGCAAAATCTGCTGCAATGAACCTTTTGAACATAGCTTCTAGGAGAAGGGTGCACTATAAACTATTGATGTTTGATGCAGAACTGTTGAGAAATAATTTTGCTATAACATGTACATTGAAGATATTTGAATATTATTTAATGGCTTTTGTAGTTGTAGGGTACTACTTACTACTTACCTACATATTTAACGAGTTAGGACACACAAGCTAAAATAGGTATCAAGCAGATCCCACATTATATTATAAATGTTGCTCTACATTGAGAAAATTGTAGTTTAATAAACATTATCCGGTCAAATCTATCCAAAACAATCTTATCCAATTCACCATTGATTTCTTTTAGAAATAACAAAAACGTCAATATTGCTTTTTCAGTTAATAAAATAGAAAGCGCTTTAACACACAGGGGCGCGATACGGGCAACAAATATAGAAAGTTGAAAAACGTAAACCCCCAAGGGGCTTGATATTGCAACTTTGTCACTGTGACACATAGCGTGATAAAACTATTCATATATAGCTTATGTTATAGCTTGACGTACGTTTTATCTTCTGTCCAATGAAAAATACAATGTTTTTCAGTCGCCGAACTAAACGCTGGCTTTCAATTGAAATGAAATCCAACCGAGGCTTAAAGGAATACAATCTACTATGGGCTTTGAGATTGCGCAGAATTTTTTGCTGAAGTAATCCTACGCGGTATAGTTCAAACTAAACATTATAAACGTGATGTTGGGTCAAAATGCTAAATACTACAATTTCAATACCATTTCAAAAGGTGTATTTGCTTGCTTAATGTTTTTTCGTATTCACGTCACAATTGTGCGATCTAAATATTTTTATAGTTTTACTATTAGAGTTTGCGATGATGCGGCCAATAACTCAGTTATTTCAAAATCTATCGATCGTTCTACAATTTTCATGATATTTACTTAAAAATTTTACAGGGGCATTATCAACCCTTTTAAATGCACCAACATAAAATTTGTGTTCCTTTATCACAGCTCCGACGAAACCACCAATTAAATTAAGGAGGTAGTGCAGAAAAAGAACAATACAATTTTAATCAAATTATGGAACCCGACAACATTAATTGCCGTTCGAGATAATGTTATTTTCGTTCAAGTATTGGAGCGCTACTAGTAAAAATATAATCCTCTTTAACATACTAAAAGTTACCAAATTGGCAAAACTAAACAAAATTTAAATGAGATCACATGGCAGGCACTAGCGTTCAAATACACAAAGATTCATCAAAATCGGTTCACTCAGTCGAAAGTTCTCAGGTAAAAACGCAAAAAAATCAGTCGAATTTATAACCTCATTTTTTTAAATTGGTTGAAAATAAATTGTACAATGTACATTATTGTATTTGTCCAAATATTATTAGCGGGCAGAGATCGTGGTCTCAATTTATATAAACAACCCCTCAATCCATCATGTGGAAGACACACCGAGGAAACGAGTTTCTGTCACAATACAGCTAAGGTTCCGTAAATTTTCATGTACACGGGTCCATTTTAACAAAAAAGGTAAGACAAGGGCCTTTTAATGAGACTGCTTGACGTTAATTATCTGTATGTAACCTCTGTGGGTTTTAACCGATAGGTTGGAAAATTCTAATCAGTTGTTCAATACATAAAAAGGATAGGTATGTATTAATAACTCTCCATTTGATTATATTAATTAAACTAAAACAAATCAATTATTTTCTTTTAAAATTTCAATCGTCCCTGCAGAATTTCTCTATTTGATATAAAAATTATATTAAGATAATGAAATGTTTTATATGAATGAAAATAGTTTCTTTTTAAAATTGAATACAAAAAAAATGTTTTTAATTCGCTTTCATTGAAACAACTCATTGAAAACAAAGCCATTATAAATTAAAAGAAACAAAAAAGTTTGAAAAGAAAATTTTCTTCAGCTTTTCAGTTTTGTTCAGGTTCGTGGGAAAAACTTCATTCGCAGCTGCTGATTCTAGAAGTATTTTATATAAAGCCAATTATACGTTATATTTTCTAATATTATCTGTTGAAGTAATAAATAATTTCATAGAAAAAGTTCTTTGTAAAATATCGAGAACTCGAGTAAAAGCAAAATTAGATCACAAAACGTAAATCCAATTTTCTAAATAAAGAAATAATAATAGTAGAACCTATTTATTTAAAGTAAGTCTTGATGATAATAGAGGTCGAGGTAAAGACAGAATACATTATACAAGTGACTATACTAGCATTGGCATTTTAAGGCTCCATCGTAATTAGCAGATAAGTATTGTGTAATTTCAAATTTGGTGGTAATGTTGTCAATAGTTGGGCCTCTAATAAATATAGATTGAAAAAGACTCTATCCTAGCCTAGACGTATATTAAAAACAGTCAATAGTCACGTTGAAATGTAAGCTAAAACAATTTCCCGCCAGACCGGCTTGATACCAGCGTGGAATAATTTAGTTCACCCAGTCTCGCACAAACCACAAACAGCCATTCATGGTCTCCGCATTTACTATGGTTAACTAATGTGTCGGAAATTGGACATATTTGCGCTTAAACGTTATACATATTTTATTAACGGTTTGTCGAAAGTAACGGTCAATGCTAACAGCAATATCCAATAATAATGGATGAGCTAGAATCTGATATCCTGAATTCAGATAGAGCCGAATATTCCGATATTAATTGTTGTTTTGGTTAATATTTGCTATGTGAAATTAAGTGTGAATCTGTGTAATGTAGGACAAATAGGAGATTATTTGTTAACTTGTTATCGATTAATTAAATGTGTACAGATACTCAATATTTTATATCAGTGAATTTTATAAATTCAAAAACATTTCCAAACTTTTTCTTCTTCTTAAAAAAAATGACTGCCAGAACTTACAGGCTTGCATATGGCAAACCTATCGCAAGACCAATTTTTCACCTGAATACAGATTATACAACATGCACATTACACTGCTGTGAATCGTCTAGACCGAGCTTAATCGCTCCGGGCGTTCCGGTTGTCTCTGCCGTATAGGCCTTTAGGCCAAAATAAATATGGTAGGTACGAAATACTGCCTAATGGTAAGGTACACTAGCATGCAGTTTAACAATAGAGTAATTATAATCATGAATTTACGCCACTAGACATATTTTAGATCGCGCTATATACTATAGTAGTTATCTTGATAACTGTCTCGCCTTTTTACTTTTTGTTCATTTCCTTTTTATATTATATACAATTTGCATAAATTTAAAGCAACAAACCACACAGGGATCTCTGAAATACTTAAGACCTTCCTAAGACAATCGTTCAATCGAAATCTAGATAAATGCGAAACTCAATCAGTCAATAGACAGGCTGACTGATCGAGAGCTTTGCGTAAATATAAACTTGTGTATGTGGACAGCTTTTTATTGCAATTTTTCCGGATATTACCTTACCTTACTTTTTAAATTAATTAAAAAGTGTATTTGCCTATACTGTGGTAAGAAAGTAGGTATTGCAAACGAGGAGCTCTACCCTTGGGTATTTCTTTTTATAGTCACTCGACTGCACTGCCTTGGTCATCCCCTATTTATAACTATTTAAAAATAAAAACACTAAACAATGGTCAATTGTTAAGATGTCAGCAATGCAGTTTTATTATATTTAAACTCAATTAAACAGATAAATTGTGTACAACTCTTCGAGGGATACAGACGCAATGTGCAAAACCTATAAATCTGTTTTTGCACATCAATCTTTAAAAACAAAGGTGCTCTAAATTTATACATTTCAAAATGTGAAGTAAAAGGTAATATGCCCCTGAGAATGGAACCAGAGTAACATATTTCTGGCGCAAAAGTTCTCCCTGGAGCCATTAGAATCCGGAAAACTGACGACAAAATGGCCCTGGCTATGAGTTCCTTGTATGAAATCGTAAAAAAGTGACACTTAAACTCTTCATAGATATAAAGGAAATGTAAAGAAAGTAATTTTACGTAATGAATGGGTAAATAAAGTCAGTTTAACATGTGTAGTTATATTAACATTCGAGAATTGCATTTCAGCTCAATTGGGTTCACGATCAATCGCGTAGAAATTGAGTTAAAACTTCCGATGTTTTAATTGCTCTTTATATTGAACATTCGGTTATTTGTCGTCGATAATGTTCCGCTTTCGTTCCAATTAAGAGATTGAATAGACGCTTTACTCATTCAAAAGCTATTATAATTTGTGGTTAACTTCGTTTTATAATATTGTTAGGGACTGTTAGGAATTAATTGTTTTTTCAGCGTAAAATAAACAAGCTATAAGATCATAAATAGACTTTTAGATGTAAGAAGCCATAATATAGAGTCCAGTGAAATAAAATTGTTTAGTTGTGATTAAGTTGTGTTTTCTATTAAATTTGAATTAAGTACACATGGAAGACACCAATGAAAGAATGCTATGTGTGTATCATACATTGAATATTCTTTTATTATTTTCAGAAAGGCAAATAACATCATAGCTTCATTCTGACATCAGTGATAACTGACGTGAAAATGGTCCGTAAAATCAAATTGAATATTACGCCTACAACCAGTTCTATTTTCGTCGAATATACCGTTAAATAAATGCTTGGGAAATTGTTTTTTCAAAACAGTAACTATTATTTTAATATATAAGTACTTCTTACGCGAAATATCAAAAAGCAAATTAATTTAAATGCTGCAAAAGGGGTTAATTTCAAAAGGTATAGAAAGATCAATAAGAAAAGGCAGCGGACCTACCTGTAATAAGTATTATCTGTATGCGGTATGTATTTTTAGAAAGGCCCTCATTTGGCAAGCGAGGTAATTAAATTTTATATAATATTATTTGTATAATTTGTTTGCATAAAAGCTTTGAGCCGGTTTTAATATCAACATTAATAGATTAATATGTGATCAGAAACTAATTTTATTTCACATAATATTATTTCCATCCGGATAATGAACAAACATTTTCAGCAGCATTAAAAATCGGTTATATTTCGATTTAGTTTTTTTTTAAATTCATTAAAATAGTTAATTTTCTTAAAAAGAGTCTCTAAATTTATAATTGATATACTTTTACATCCTATGAAATTCTTTTAATTATACAATTTCTAAACTACCTATTAAGCCATTGTCTTAACAATGAAACAGATGAACGACCATCGGACCTCATTATAATTTTAAAACTGAAAATCCAAAAATAGGTATTGTCCATTAATCCTTCCTAATTAATTTGTAATAATATAGTAACACTAGGGTACTGACTGGCAAAATTAGACCCCCTAATAATAAATGCAAATGGAGAAACATATGCAGATAGATATCGATTTCGAATTTGGTGTTATTGATGGCAAAAAAAAAAGTGATGGATTTACTTTTGCACTCATGTGCTTGGGGACTTCATCTAATGCGTATTTTTAAAACATTTTTAGAGAAAAGCCTTGACATTTTACACGTAACCTTTTTTACTTTGACTTGCGTGTGATGAATATGATGGATTGCGATCATACATTTTTAATATTTTCCTGCTAATTTAAAAATATTAACTATATAAAAT
>CAJQZN010024931.1:0-25583 GCA_907164685.1 Colias eurytheme | reverse complement strand
TCTTAAGTTTATGTTCTCACCTACCTTTAGCCGTGACATATATATACGTTTCGTAAACAAAAATTTTTAACGATTCTACAATTAATGTTGAAGTAGAATAAAAATTTGGTATGTACTTTCATTAATATTTTTTTTTAATAATCAGGTTTCAGTTTTCAGAAATATGTCCAAAATCTATTAACACCACTTACCCTTTCCCAGCCCTCTGCGCCGTTGAAATAATCGGCACCAATTGTAATTTACTAGCCGTAGACCCCTCTAGCAGTACTAGAGCTGATTGTCCTATAGGTGTTCGTGCAGTTGCCGAGAGGGACGTAAAGCCATTGGACGCGGGTGGTCGGCCTTCCGTAATCAACTCTGGTGTTAGTGGTTGTAGACCTTTGTCTTTGTCTAGTAATTCATATGGAGATACGAAATACGTGAGACGCATTGCGTGCCCTGGAAGTGAAACAATAATTTAAGATTGCAACAATGAAATGGGAAAATGTGTGAATAATTTGATTTAACTGTAAAATAATGAATATAAAAATACCATAATATGTGGACACTTTATGTGAACATAATTAATGATTCCTCTATTATTATCATTGCTTTATTTGTGCAATAATTCTATAGGATTATGAAAACGGAAAAGAATGATAAATATTACTTAATATTTAGTTTGCATTTAGTTTACAAACAAATGCTTACCTCCTCTTCTCCTTTGAAGAAATCCAATAGGACTCTTATGTACCTGGGTCCATGGGTCTTTTATGAAACTTTGCAACTGTCTCATTGTACATAAATCCTCTTCTAAACTCTGGAGTGCACTGAATGCTTTACATTTTATCTAAAATAAATGCAACCTCACTTTATTTTAATTTCTATAGGAAATGCAGTAAATATAACTTCTATTGAAGCAAGGAAGCTAACATTTTTAATTTTTTATTGTTTTGACATGTCAAGTTACCTTCTTTTCAGCGTTTAATTGATATACAGCCGTTAGTCCTTCTAGATGTGCTGTGAAGTCTGAAAAGTCACCTCTGGCGATACACTGTACTAACTCTTCACAGCTTTGTTGTTCAATCTAAAAAGTCAATCAATATGATGAATTTTAACTACTACTACTAATTAAAATATCATTTGTTTTAACATTACTTCATAAGTACTAGGCATAACATTTGAAAATTGTAAGCGTTCTTATTTTAAATACCACAAACAATAAAGGATAGACCACACAAAATATGTTATTAATAATATTTCACAAATCTTATTTCTCAGGATAATGTTGAGCCCCAATTTTATGTGAAAAAATAACGAGGCATATTGCATCAGCACTCATTCACACATTTCTGACTTCTGGATTTATCAATTCAACCTTATAGATTTAAAACTTATAGCTAAAGAAATTAGAAACACTTAAATTAAATATTTACCTTGCCTTCATGATGTATCTTAACATCTTTCACTGATCCACAAGATTCCACTAGTATTTCCAAGTAAAACATATCAGAAGATATGAAAAGATTCACCCCAGATGTACCAACAACAAACTTTAACCTAAAATAAAATCATTCCTGTAGGTTTTAAGATAAAGAATGGAAATGTTTTAAATTTGGATACTCACGAAGGTTAAACAAAACAAGAAGATTTAGTCAATTGACACTATTTAAACTGAATAAGTTAGACTTAATTCAATATTTTATCAATACAGTTACATAATAAACTCAGGAAAACAGAACTAGAAACATAGAAGGTAGACATGGTATAATTACTTTAAATGAGTTTTTTATTTAAGGTATGTAGGGCCACTTACTCTTGCTGCCGTGACAAGCATTCCAGTCTCTCAATTAAACTCTGTAGAGATGTGACTTTGATACAATGCTGCAAACTATCTAAACATTTTTGTAGGATCATGCGATCAGCTGAATCTACTGCCCAGCGCTTGTCCTGCAAAATTGATGTTATTTTATGTATACCACCAATAAGGTAGTTTATTTAGAACAATATTGTTATAAGGATTATATAATTAATTAATTCTATTAATTTACTAAAAATTCAAGAAAATTATACACTATCAACAAAATTCTTACCAAAAGAGCCATCCTAACAGCTTTGGAAGTTTCACTAAGATTTTTAAATTGAGATGTTTTGGATCTGAGTTTTTCCATAAGAATTTCTTTTTGAAGCTCCTTAGATTTATCGTGAAGTCCATTTGAAGGAGCCATAACTAAGGCTTTGGAATCCGTCATCTTTTCAAGCAATTTTTTATCTATTATAACAACAAACAAATTCGATAGGTATGATTTTTTTTCTTCACACAGCTGTGTTTTGTGTGATTTGTTTAATGCTCATAAAAAACTTGAATTAAGTTGCTAAACACAACTTATGTGGACTATAAACTAATATAAATACGAAACCTATTCTAAATATCTTTTTTCAAAGAAAATTTCCACCTTTCCTGTAGCAAACCAAATATCAAGCCACTGGCACCTGAGACTGGCACTAACATAAACTGTCAAATTTTTATGTCAAATTGTCAACGCCATGCCAAATGTCAATTTGAAATAAAACGTCGTGAATACGTCAAATCTTCTACACTCTATGAATTAAATTATTCCGTATAGTCTGTTTGTATTTTCCACAGGTATTTTCCATATTTTATATACACCAAATAATATTAAACCAAATATTAAACACATAAAATAAATTAATAACAATAGTTAAGTACATAAAAAATTTATAAACTTTTACTTAATATATTTTATGTTTTTAGAATAAGAGTCTTTCAGATTAAGCGATTGTCATGTGGATTTTCATATAGGTTTTTATATTGTACTTAGTACATAACTAAACTTTAGATATTAAATTTATGTTAAACATGCTATAGAACGACTGCGGACTGATGCTAAAACCTTGGCTAAAACTAATGGCACAGAGCATCTAATACACCTGACTAATGGTTCTAAACCTAAGTTCTAAACTATCCCTTTTAAAGGTGGTCCGTTCACCAAAGTATTTTATGGAATAATTGTGTAGGTAATCCATAATAATTTCGTGGCTATCACTATTAAAATACATATTATATTCAAGCGGTTCAACTAACCGCTTCAACCGTTGTATTAAGTGCAGGGAAACAATTCTGCTGATGGATAGCGCTTACATAAAAACGATAAGAGTTGATCTACATAAAATGATACAGGCCATCCTGTTTCAAAGAGACTCAAAGAGAACGAACCTTAATTAGATTTGTTAGCCTTACCTCTCACTTAACTCGACGCTGATCCCTTTACTTGACTGGAACATCGTGTGAGTAAAATACTTATGTATATAAAACAAGTTAAAAGGAGAAGTCATAATATTATGTTCGATCCAAAACAATATTTTTAAATTTAAATTTAGGTATATGGGTAACATTACATGTGATAATACTGATTATAAGTTTATAACAAGGGACAAGAAAAAATTCCTGTACTCAAAGGAAAATTAAGATGAAATTGTAACTACCTACCTACCTACAAATTTTACGAAGTTCATAATATTATTTGGATTCAATGTTCAAATTTAAGTATTAGTTCTTTCCTACAACGGGCCACCCAAAAAACAAATACACAGATAATAATTTAGGTAGGTACCTAAGTAAGTAGTTAAAGGGATTAAAAAAAATAAGATTATTCATATTAAATACAAACACCCTCAGTCTCCCCGTCTTGCACATTCTTTTCGTCCAAAATAATATCACAATCGAAAATTACTGTAACATCATGTTGCTAAGTCCGGTCGCGGAGCAGAAAGAATTTCGTACAATGACCTCTTTACCTACTGACAGTGGTCACAAACATTTTTGAATGAAGTGCAGTTTACATGAAATATTTGGAGGAGAAAATGTTTTTTACTAATTTATTAAATAAATGTCCTTTATGCATTTACAATACTTATTAGTTAGTTACATTTTAACTTTTTCAATAACCACGATATATTATATAAAAAAAAGTGTGCGTGTACACACACAAGAAATGAAACTTCTTTATGACCTTATTTTTCAAAAAATAATTTACTATGTACAATATTACAGAAATACGTTAGTCTAACACGCGATTTCGACTTAGGCGGACATAAAGAGTTTGAGGCTTATTCTTATAAATTTTGAATTCACAAAATCATAATTGAACACCTGACACCAATCAAGCAAACACAAACCTTTGGGTTAAAGGTTAAAGGTTTACAATCCCTAAGGACGGCGGTCATTGCACCTGTGCGAGCAAGACACATTATATTTACAAGGGAGTGACAGTGACAGGTAATAACAGGTTAATGTACGAAATTCTTCCTGCTCCGCGACCGGACTTTAGTAATACCTACTCGTACTTAATGGTGTTTTTTCTAAAGCTATGTAAATGACTTTTATAGTCTCATTATAGGTACCTATTCTCAGTTCACGGTGCATTAGTTATCGCGCATAATGTCATAGGTCTTCAACATAGACTTGATGGTTTAAATAGGTAATATTCTTAAATCTACCGAGGAAGAATCATAATAGTCTGAAAAATAAAACGAAATTCTTAAGAAATGAAAAAAAATGTAATTTTTAATTATTTAATATTCATTGAGGTATTATTACTAGTAACTCAGTGTTAAGACTTAAGAGGGGTTAAAGGGTCAGCGGAAATGCAGCTATTCGCGCCTTAGGTAAGGGGTGAGGCGGTCCGCGTTTACTATTTAGGGAACTTAGGCAACGTGCTCGAAACTAAAAATCGTAAACGCCATTCAAATTTTTATCAAAAAGTGAATGAAAATATTAAGTATTTTCTAAATCTAAAAAAATCACTAAATCGAGAAGGTAAATACCTATGTATTTGTGATTTTATAGTTTATACGAATTATTATCGTAAAAGTTTTCAATTTCTATGTACCTATCTTATATTTTGGAAATAAAGTTATTGTTATTGTTAAAATACGGTTGTAATGAGCATATATATGATACTTTAGAGGTAACTTCAGGATTAAAAAAATCATTTATTTTTATCGAGCAAAATTTTTCCAATCGTGTTTTGGAAACAGTCATCCCATCACACATACGTTCTGTAATACATATTAGAAGTTTCAGTGCGAAAAAACTTCAATATTTTCAATTATAGCTCATAGATAAGATATTAACAGTCCATTTTGCCGTTTTCACCTACTAAGGGCCCTTAATATTGCGTTTTTTTATTTACCTAGTAGGCTAGTACATAATTTTTATCTTGAGAATTTCAGTAGGTAAGTACATTAACTAAAATTCTCATAGCCTCAAAATTGACAGAATTGTAAGCTTAGATATTGTAAGAATGAGATCATGAAGGAAGATCATAAAAGATACAAATTGAATTTGAAGCTTTAGTATTTGGTAATAAATAGTATTTTATTCGCAATATACAGTGCAGTTTATGAACAAATAAAATGGTACATACCTATTGTAAAAATCCATCCAATAAAAAGTCAAAGAAAGTTAGTAGATATACACGTAGTACATATATCTCGATGGTAGATACCTACCTATCATGATTTTTATGTGAATTTCTTATTCCTAAAGTTGTATCAAATAAGAACATTTACCACTTTTAAATATTAAAATGTAGACCCACCAACGTAGGACCTACTATATCAAAAATTTCCATGTTTGGCTTAATCTATACAATATTATAATATACTAGCGGTCCGCCCCGGCTTCGCCCGTGGTACATATTTATGTTTTCTCTACATAAGAACCATCCTCTTCAAGGAATATAATAAAAAAAGAATTATCGAAATCGGTTCAGCCGTTCACACGTGATGCCGTGACAACGCGAAACGGGTTTCATTTTTATATACATATATAGATTTAGATTTACTGATTAGTAAAATAAAGAAAATAAATTTATACACTTTTGCTAAATTAATGCAAACAGCGTTTCCTCATTTTACAAGCAATCTGAATTTGCGTTTTCCTGCGGTGTGTTATTTAAATATTCGCAACGTCTTGTTGTATATGCGGTTGATTTTCTGTACAAGGCCGTTATGTGGTTTCACTTATTCACGAGTTCATAATATTTCAAAGCGAAGTATGGAAAAGTTTAAATGTAATTTTAAATACCTATATTATGTATTTCACATTTCTTAATAAGAAATTATGTTTAAATCAATGGAAATCATTGTTTTGAAGCACATTTCATAAGAAAACATCGATTCCATAATATTTTTGAAATAATTACTTATTCTCTATCTCTACATAGGTACCTACTACGTGAGAGCTATAAATCCAAGAATCCAAGAAGTATGTACCTATTGTACAATTTTTACATTGTATTTTATGTTATGCGATTGTAGTGACCGTGAGCTTATATCGTAGGGATTCAGGGATTCACATACCACTTTTCTCCCTTTCTGTGATGCCATCCAATATCTGAATTCTTAGTAGATGCAAATCTTTCCGACGAATTCTTTTGCTTACGTGAGTGAGTTTCGAGAGTTGTGTGGGCTGGAGATTTTTGTGTACCTACCTAAGTATAACATAATTTTATAAATTCCTTATAAACAGGAGTCGGAAATTATGAATTTTTATGAATTAAGTTCAAGTAAAAAGTTTTATTCCACGTTATATCGATCGCATTACACCTATAATTTAAACAATATACCTACCTAACCGATAGCTAAATAAAAAAAAAATACACTCGAATCATACTCGAATATTTTTTTTCTCGAGAAAATTATAATAAGTTTGTTGTTAATCTAAGCTATGTAACGTCTTACATTTCCGCATTGATTAACAATAGCAGCTTTTTAACACATAGTCTAAGTGTAACTTAGGATCGGAAGGACGTGAAAAAAATGTAATGTCTGTCTTCATAAAAGGCAAAGCGAAATTTGCGAATTGATCAAATTCAATCAATAAATACCTACCTACCTATATTGTGTTACGATCCGTGAAAGCGAAGTGATCCCAGCTTTTACCAATAACACTCCGATATATAATGCAATAAATAATAACCAATAGCGTAGAGATACTGAATATTAACACAATTTTAAGGTTCGTCTAAGTGGTGTACGCTAGGTACCTACTAATTTATTTCATTTGCTTTAAATTTAATTGTTGTGCTGGTTTTAAATTGGCCGTTCATTTCCGTATAATATAATATGTATTTTACTTTTACCTAATTTATTTTAAAACCATTCAGGTGCATTGTGTCATGACATACAAAAGCGCAATAAAAATGTGCAACGAAAGAGTAATTCATCATTCTATCAAGTATTGATGAATGTCGCTGAATGTGGTAGTGTCATGAATATTTTTTGTCTGTTGAAGTTTAACATGTTTATAATATTCAAAGGGTAGATAAACTAGAACTAGACATTACACATCTGAGAGAGATTATACATTTGTTGTTTATACGCGATAGGCAGGTACGTCAATGACTCCTTACTTACATTCTCAATTACAGACAATATATTTCTACACAGTCAAAGAGATGGTCAAAGAAAATTGAGCATTGCGAAAGAAAAAAGTTTAAAGAACAGAATACAAACGCAATAAATTATTCAAATATTTTTACGTTAAACTCTCTTTACAGGGTGAAAATTAAATTCTTGCTCTTTTCATTGAATGATCCGATGTAACGACTATCGAATTCTTTCTAGATATTTATGTTTTAGCTGATATTCATTCGTCATTACTTGTTACATGTACCTAAAAGCATAAAGTTTTTTTTATCTTACCATAAAGAATGATAATAAAATGATATTATAGTAACACTTGATTCTGTTTGCATAACCTTGTACATATGGAAAGTACCGCTTTGTTTAATATATTTATTGTTAGCACTCCCTAAGGATGGGATCAATTAATAACAATTTCTATAATATCATCATGAGTATTATTTTCTATATGAACTTGACATAGAACTCGTTAAGTTCTTGTATCGTCTTCCTGTATAATGAAAGGGCTGGAGAGGGATGTTGAAATTGAACGCATTACATTACTGTATTATGTAATATGTGGCTTTCACTCTAATGATGCCTAATTTCTCTATATACCGAGCAATGTATTATGTATATCTTATATCTTACATATTTCTATATAATGATTATTATTGCTCTTCTGATTTACGATGTAATTCAGTGACCCCGTCACAAAATTCAATATCTAACGTGTACAAAGACATTGTCTGTTGAATCTAGGGGTCAATGTGTCTAAATACATTGAAAATTGTATCTGAAACTGACTTAGTTCGTAATAGGTTATTTCAATTCTCTTGGAGATGAGAGATGTGAAATATTTTATTTATTAAAGTCGGCTTTACACTTCACTGCGCCTAGTTAACACGAATAAGTTTTAAATATCGGTTCACCCAGTAGAAAGTTCTTGAGAACCTCCTTTTTTAAATCGGCTGAAAAAGAAAATACGGAGAGGATTTTCTTTAGTATGTACTTATGTAAGTTTAGGGCACATAACACAATTCATACCTAATGTTTTAATATATTGCGAAAATAAACTAGTAACTATTTAGGTAGTGATCTGTATCTACCAATATACCGACATAGATCATAGACTGATGGAAATTATTTTTCATAAAAAAAAACTTCAAGCAATTCGCAAAGTAATTTAAACAGTCTCGAATTCAATTATTATTACTGTTTCATTGTTTCACGATCGAGGATTTCCCAGGAAATCCCTAATTTGTACCCAGGGTACCAATTAATTATATTAAATTGTAATTGTAATGTAAGCTTTACTATTCGCGATAAAACAATGTTTCAGTTCCTCTCATTATAAAACTAGTTGTACCCTTGTAAATGCATAGTACCACAGATTAATAATAATATACTACTATATACTATATAGTATCTATACGAATTACCAAATAAAAAAATAAACCTTGCAAATCTTGAAATTTCTCATGTTAATAATTACTCGCCCGCGTTTTCAATGAAAAACCCGCATAATTTCCGTTAAAACCTATCCTATGTGTTAATCTAAGTTACCCTCTATATGTGTGCTAAATTTCATTGTAATCGGTTCAGTAGTATTTGCGTGAAAGAGTAACAAACACACACGTACACATCCTCACAAACTTTCGCATTTATAATATTTAGTAGGAAGTAGGATTATGAGAAATTTTGATATTTGATATCTACCTAATGCAGTGGTAAAAGAATCTACTTTATACTTATAACACTGCAATTTTGGATCGTATTTTAAATGTTACCCTGGTCCTGGTTCCTGAATATGATTATCCTGCTACGACATAATATACTACTACGCACGGATGGAAATATTCACCTTCTAACTGCAAGACTTTAATAAGGTAATTTATTTCAATTTTGATTAATCTTATTCACTATTATAGATATAAGTGTATGCTTTCATATAAGATGTTACTTTTATTTGGCAATAATATAAGAAATTATAAAATGAACTATGTCGACATGTGTACAGAATGCTAATTGAATATATAGTGTCGATGGAAAAGCTTCACCGTTTAGCTAATTAAGTTTTGTAAATTGTAAGATTGAAGTTATAATATCGGTAAATATTTCCATTGGAATTACAAACTTCTAATTAATTTTGGGAAATGGATGACAAAATATACGGGGATTATTTTATAATTAAATGCTTTGGCCGAAAGTAAAGTTCAGCGTAAATTGCATTTCAATGTTTTTGTACAACATTTCATAATAATTAATTGAATAGAATAAAGAGAGAATATATGATCTAAACTTCGTATTGTAGTTAAATAATAAATACCTACTATAAAACTAGAAAAGCTATCAAATTACAAGAAACAACGATGCGGGAAATAAACTTTCAGTAGCGGCTGGCTCGTTCGTTAAAGGCCCTGTAACAGATATCAGTACTTTCTAAATTTCGCGAGACAAACTCTAAGGACAAAACGAGAGCATTGGCTCTCTGCCATAAACTATATTAATGAAATTGCGCCTTTATTTAAAGTTAATTTGGAATCGAATGTGACTAGCATAAAGCGGAGACGGTATTTCCGAGATAATTGCGCTATCGGCACGAACTTTAATTAGCTGAAAACGCGCCTCATCACGTCGCTACTAGGTCGTAGCTCATAGGACCATATAGATGGTACTTACACTTAAAATATGTCAATACGCTACAACTTCGATCCTTCAGATTACTACTGAAACTTGGTAAAATTGGTAAAATTGGTATTTCCCAATTCTAAACTATTTTTCAATATTGATATCAAATAATGCTTAATCCAAAAATTGTCTATTGTCTAATCAGGTAACTATTTATTTTGACACTAATTAGTTGTGTTCAACTTCTAGTTACAAGTGGATAAGTAATTAATTATTAAGGCATTGAAATTGTGTATTTTTTCAGTCTACCATTGAAATATTCCAATTCGGAAATGAATACTTATTGTTAAAAAAAATGGGTTGTAGTTGGTTGTAATCATTTTTCTATGGGGTAAAAAATGATCAGTACAATACTAATATTTGTTGTTTGTTTTCAAAGAGATTGCCTATGGGAGGACTATTTGTATTTTGTCGACGGCAAATTGGTTCCGTTCTCGATTCTCATTATGATCCACCCGTTCCTAGTTTGCTGTTATTACCTACGGGCTGTAGAAAATTGGACGTAATACAGAAATTTTCATAAAAAAGGGAAATGCACAACCTCAGAGTCATTCGCTTCTTTTTATGTTACGTATGTCGTGAAATTTAAATCAATTGAAGTTGATTTGTTGAGTACGCTATGTACTGTGATTAGATTAGATACATTACTTTACTTTATGGCTATGGCCAAAGTAAAAAATTCTGGTTTATGCTAGTTGAGAGATTGAATCAATATTAGTCGATTATTGCAGTTGTTTCTACCTCTAGTGTATGACTTCGTAAATATTTAAAAGTAAGTTGTTATTTCTATGGTAAGAATGTCATAAAAGGAAAATAATCTAATGAGTCAAGGAACAGTACCATTGCTTTTACTTATTACTTCGATAGAAGTAAATTTTCAAGGGTTATTATTTATTTTTTGTAATTGACTGGTTTACAAATGAATGTCTTCCTCGTATTTTTCTTGGGAAAGAAATAATTGAAAAACCTTTTAATTTTAAGGAATATATTTATATGAAAAATAATACATTGAGATAATCATCATTTCCACGTCTTTCGATTTAAATACATAATAATATCATTCCTTAGAAGTCGATATTAAAAAATCTAAGGTCATTTTACAAACACTCTCTCCTTATAAAATAAATAAATATACATTATTTTATATTAACATTCCAAAACATTTCATATTAAAACTAAGTAATTGTTAAACATTTATATGTTAAAATAGATTTACATCAAATTAGTGTTTGAATTACAATTGAACTTGTAGAAAAAGTAAACGTTCTATATGATTCTATAATAACATCTCTTATTAATATTTTTGTTCTATATCGGGATTTTTTTACGAAAATATACTATGATAATTACCTATATCATATGGCTTTATGGAAATATATTTTGTTAAGATAATCTGCAAATTCTATCGAAATTTGATATAATAAGGAAGTATAGTCACGTCAACTAAGTTCGTAGCGGGACAACATTTGATCTTGTTAAATTTGTAACGTGAATCCGAAGCATCAAGAAGTATTTTAAGGGGATTTAAGCCGATGGACGTTAAAACTTGAATATATTTATTTATCGTAGAGAATGCGATTCGCTGGATCTCTTGGAGCCGATGGGGAATGGGGAGAGATCGATTTCGTCCATGGGGTAGTCGGGCCTGTAGCGCTTCTTATCCAAGTTGGATCTGTAATTTATGGAAAAATTTAAATACAGATTAAAAGCTTTCCAAATAGGTTCTAAAAATACAAGGAATGAAATTTCAATCTAGCTCTACTAATATGTAGAGATTCAACTCATAGTACGGGTAATCCAGATTACTCGTTGCCGATTCTTGTATATGGTTCTTTCCCATAAATGTTTAGTTAAATTGAAACTAGAATCATTGCTTTCCTATTTCGGGTAAAACGAATGATTCATTCCATTTTAATTTGGTAACGCACGCACGGATAATCCTGACAAGTGGGTGTGAAGTTTTATACCTAATAAATATGACAACTGTGTTATAAACTTCATAATTAAAACACAAACATCCTTCGTAAAAGTTTCAGGGTTACGATCAAAACTTTCGTGTCAAGTCGTGCATTCTAGTTGAATTACTTTTGGCATACTCTTGATCTTTCACGACTCAGGGGAGTAAATCTTTACTTTATGTTTACAATATCTAATTAAATGTTAAGCATTTTCTTGTCATAAAAGCCACTTTATAATAAACTTTACTAAGTAAACTAAACACTTTCAATTACTTGTTCAAATTATGTGTTATAGTTACCTGAGTAGGTAGGTACCTATTGTGGAATGTTGAGAATCCTGGTTAGAAAGACACCTTAAGATCAAATACCTACTAACAATTTTTTTAAATAAGTAGTTTACTTACACAGGGTTGTCAAGATAGTTGGGCCCGATGATGTGGTAGAATCGTTTGAACGGGAAGGGCATGGACGATTGGTCAATTTCGTCGAAGTTGCGTTTTTTCACAAACGTGTTGAGGTTTGACCTGTGTACATAATTCCGGGATTATGTAAAGGTTACTTGAATGTTTAATTTTACTCACTGGCTTAGTTTAGGTGCTTGGTAGTTTTAATTTCCTGAATGTAGTGCTGATTATTATGCACGAGCCACGACCTTTAGTATATGTACACCTACTTGTTATAATATCTCCTACATCATTTTGTTAAGTTGTTTGAAAATAATCGTGTGTTTACCATTTTTTTAATTCGTTCACATCGTTTAGAATAATCGAAACGTATTTAAAATAAATGGTAAATTTATTTTCAGTGAACGTTTAGATAAACAATTCAAATAGAAATTAATAAACGGGTCAGTGTGAAAACTCGACTAACTATATAAATGTAAACAACAAAATATTAGCTTTTCTGAACTAAACGAAGTTGAATTAGACCCTTGGCAAATGTAGATTAATGAATAGAGAACGTATGTATGTATGTGTAATATTTTTGTTAACATGACTGGATATAAAAATTGTTTGACTAAAATGGGAAGAAAGGTAAAATATTTGTAAGTACTGAAAGCAAAAAAAAAGAAAACAAAAAATGAATGTACTTTATCCCGTTATCATGTTTCATGTTTTCCTGTAAGATAAAAAAGTTCCCTCACCTGAATATGATTACATTTATTTCTTGCGATCCCTACCACTCTCTAGTATTTATATTAGAACTAACATTAGAACGCGTGTGTTACATAATTTTGAAGAAAGTTACAGCAGATAAAGTTCAACAAAGTCACAATGTGTCCATGTCAAGGTCTAAAATGTTACCTCCGAGACCGTAGTTTAAGATAATTACCTACTACTGAACAAAGTAAAACTGTAAAGTCAAGTTTCAAGTGCGACTGGCTGAGCTAACAGATTTCGTTTGTTGATCGTATAGCTTGTAAATTGCTTGAAGTCAACTTCCTAAATTCATAGTCACGTCTATTTACCCTGAAATTATGTAATACCATTTAGTTTCAATATAGACTTGCTGAAGAAAGATGAAAGATTGGACATAAATGAAAATTTTACCAGAGCTGTAGCTCTAGCTTGTATAAATAAGACATTTTTTTGAAAACTGTAGTAAAAATACTAACATTTCATTACAGCTGTTAAAAGTTCCAAGGAAGAAAACGCAATACCTATGGGATTTCCAATTCAGCACTCTTCTAAAACTTTGACAGAAACACAATATAGAGCCAAAGAAGCAATTTTTAAAAATTCAATTGATGTCTTACCGGTCGATTTCATCAAAGTTGCGTTTGGGGAACCCCTCTCCGTAATACCCATATTCAAAAGGACTCAGCAGTGCCCGGTTGCCATATGGACTATAATGAAATGCTTATATTAGTTTGACTGTATATTTAAATAAAGCTGACAGCGTTTTTAAATTTGATTTCATATAAAAATTGATTTATGTCGCAGCTATAAAGATGTTATGAGTCTGGTAGTTTTATTAAAGCAGCAAAATATATTTTCTTTCACTAATGATACATGAAAAATATTTTCCTCAATTTTCCTTATTGTAGCGCAATATTTTATGATTGATATATTCTATTCAGTATATACTTTAA
Source organism: Colias eurytheme (assembly GCA_907164685.1). Taxonomy (NCBI): domain Eukaryota; kingdom Metazoa; phylum Arthropoda; class Insecta; order Lepidoptera; family Pieridae; genus Colias; species Colias eurytheme. The sequence continues at coordinate 11,432 of CAJQZN010024931.1, read as the reverse complement.
TGGATATTGATATGTTATATATTATGTTACTTTGAAAAGTCTGCACTTTATATCATCTTTCTATTTAAATCTATTAATATGAAGTCAGTATTGAAATACAAAAGTGTGACAGATTAATGTAAAGTTAGGTAAAGCTTGCTTGTAAATAACTTAAGTGTAATTGTCTATAAATTTGTTATCACATAGCAGACCGGATTACTGTAAAGTGAACTAGCCGATCCTCTATAAGTTTCTCTAAGGATTTACGTGAATTAATAACGGTCAGGTCAAACCAATTTGTAAGTCAGGTTGTTCCTAAGCCACATGAAAATTTGAATTACCGGAATTTTTATAACATAAAATATATTTCATTAAAATATTTACATACAATAATGTATGTTGTATAACAAAGTTAAATAAAATACCTAGTATAGTAAAATAAATAGTATTATTATTTATACGTACCTAAGATAATCATAACGTCTTCCCAAATGTGCCATTCGATGGGCCTCACGAACTTGTCTCACCAAATTATTTCCTCCTATGGATTCCAAATTGCGGGGTTTGTTACCTAAACATATTATGACAACATAAAAGATGACTTTCTAATCACAATTATAAATTGTTCTTACCTGAGTTTGTGTGTTGTATACAAAAATATTGGCTCTGGAACTTGCTTAATACCAAACCTATTTTTCTATTCGAGTAGTTTACATGCTTGTCTCCGATGTATGCAGAAAGTCACGTTTCCGTATTATAAAATAGTTGGGTAAAAATTGGGTCCGTGATATAGCATTAAGTTTTATAAACGCGCACGAGGATTTATAGCAAATTAAAACATGTATTGGCTAAGGAGATTAGGATTGTATAAGGGAATTGAGATGTTCAATTGAAAAAAAAGCTTAGTTTTTATCTGCACATTTATTTTTATTAAAATTATAATCACAAACATCGAATATACATTGAAAAATATGTTTTATTCCAGGAATAATTTATTTGATCACTTCCTCTAATGATATGATGAAAACGTTGCTGGAATTGCATTGCCAACTCACTATTACAAGTTACACAAAGTTACCACCTCCCAGAGGGTCCACTTCTCTAACCAAATTAGCTCCTCCGATTGAATCTAGATTACGTACAAAATTTCCTCCGCCTAATGAGTCCAGATTTCTTTTGACGAGATTGGGTCCACCGATTTGATCAAGATTTTTCTTGACTAGATTAGCGCCACCAATAGAATCTAAATTTCTCACAAGATTTGCCCCTCCAATAGAATCTAAATTTCGCACAAGATTTGCCCCTCCAATAGAATCTAAATTTCTCACAAGATTTGCCCCACCAATCGAATCTAAATTGCGAACCAAATTGCCGCCACCTAGAGCATCCACAAACCTCGCATAATGATTATTTCCACCAATACTGCGGCCTAAGAGCGTAGAACCTCCTAAATTATCCAAATTCTTTCCAAACGTTAAGCTTCTCCCTAGAAGGCTACTGCCACCAAGACCGTCAGTTGTACGTCCATTTCCAATCAAAGCTTTTGCTAATAAAGTAGACATCACATAGTCATGGCGTCTTCCTTCATTTTTATTTTCATATTGCAGTAAGAAACGTAAGAAATTCTCTAGTTCTTGTCTTTGTCTTAAATCTGTAACAAAATATACCGTGTTTATATTGCAATATATTAATCATGTGACAAATAGCCAAATAATTCGAGGTGTACTTACCAGAAGAATTCGAGTGCACATGTGAAGCTTTTGTGTCGTGACTGTGCGTTGTAGGTAAAGTGCGTTTCCATCACCACAAATACGTGAAAATGTGAAAGAATTTAGAAGTGCAAACTCGTGAATTGAAAAACATTTGATTTGTGATGTTGTGCATAGGGTTGCATAATATTTAAAATGTCTTACCAAAACCATTAAATTGCACGGGGCGTGACAAGTGAAAGGGAATAAACATTAGAATTCCGTGAGAGAAAAACCAAAGGATCATCAGTGCTAGGGGTATTATAAGTGCCGTAATTGAGTTGTGTAATTAAATATTGTCATACTAAGTCTTACCACTTTCATAACGCTCGGCAGAATTATGATCGGATAACTCCTGTTCCTGCCAAAAAATGTGTAAACATTTAAAATGGAGTAAATTTTTTCGAACCAACGCGGGATTAAAGTTGAAAATGTCTAAAAAGTGAATGTCGTAAACAATACGTTGAAAATGATTGGTCGGGTTGTTTTTATGTATTTTTAAATTTGGGTTTATTTGCGGTGTTAGCAAAAAAAATTATTATGAATCTGGTCGAGGCGAAGTTCTTTAGTTTTTAGTTTCATTATGAACAAATAGATTTAGATATATAAGGAAGAACCAATATAAAGAATTTGCTGTGAACGACTACGATCAATATAAAAAATTTGCTGTTTACAGAGATACATAAAAAGAGAAAACAATAAAACGAGAAGACAAAATATTATTAATGTTTGTATCACTAATTGTAATGTTCACTGTACCTGTCGAGGGTCAGCATTGCAGCAGATAACTAGTGTGACCAAGGCGACGACCACTGCTCCACTGGCGCGGATCATTTTGTCTACTGAAAATACTTATTTTGAGAATTGTATACTAACATACATACAGACCTATTGAAATACTGGAAGTCAAATTCCATGAAAATTTTGAATTCTTATTTACATTTTGTCGAGAAACGTGATATAAAGTAAGTTCTAAAGAGCAGGTGTGAAAGCTCAAAGCATCGCGTAGCTTTTATGTTATCAATAATTCACTATCGTATGGACTACGTATCCTAGAAGTGAATTATGTATCCCAGAAGTAAATTTCATACAATTTAAGTAATATTAATGCATTTGTGGAGTTTTTTAATGTATATTATAGCTGTAAAATGGAGAAATAAAACAAGTCATAAACTACTAATATCTAGAGCGCATTTAATCATTATAAAATATATTATTTGAATTAAAACGCAGTGAGTAAAAGAACGGGCTATTTCATTAGCACGGGTTAAGTAAGACTGTCGGTATCTAGGGGCAATAAGTGAACTTCAATTAAGACCGTTAATGTGTAATAAAATCTACCGTTTGAAGTATTTTTCAAAGAAGAGGTTTCCTCTTAGCTTTTAAATGTTCAATATTTACAATTATTGGAAATCTATATTTTAACGTTTATATAGAGAACTTGAGAAATAATTTTATTGAGTTTCTCTTATTTAAGCGTGTTTTTACTAAATCTAAAATATTATTGTTATTTTATAATTATCATATCAATTAATAAAATACATATCATGTGCATATTACCAATTATTTTTTTAAATTAGATTCAAGCATAAGACATTAAATATTAAAAAAAAATATTGCGAATATATTCCAAAAGTAACGTGGTACTTTGGCTCTACATACGTAATTCAAGCATATACTCAAAACTTTTATTAAAATTTGACGCATTGCTTCCTAGATAATGTAGGAAAGGGTTGCTGGAAAAGGAAGTGATATAGAGAAAGGGCACACAACCTGGTTACAGGAAGGAAAACGAAGCATTATGCGTTCAGCGTTGTAACCTTCGGCTGTGTTCTGTGGAATAATAATTGACCTCATTTTGAAAAAGATTCGACGTATTCAACCTTAAGTAGGTTATAAGAATTATAAATATTTGTATGGATGAGATGGATATTATTTAAGCTTACACGGAAATATTCAACCGGTACCTAAATAGAATTGAGAATGTATATAACTCACTTGTTACCATTCTAATCAGATATCCCTCAAATGTTCGATCTGATGGAAGCTCTATATTGTTTCTCTCTATAATATATCTGAAGGATGATAATATAATTGAATAGATTTTGAAGTACAATGTTTTCTTAGAAACTACTTTTGTTAAAGTTTAACATAATTACGTTGGATTTGAATAATTAATCGCATGTTCGTATTATCATTAATAAATTTCTAATAAAGTTTAGAAGCGAACCTTCGTCCTACCCTGCTTGTGAATCTTGTTTGATGCCTCCAGGCTATTTATGAAGAACTGTCTAAGCACATAGTACTTATAAGTAGGTATGTACCGAAAACAATATATGATGAATGTTTGCAAAACAATAAGCGACTGAATGATAAAAGAACTCACTGAGAACTCATATTTATTTGAAATAGTAACTATTTTTCTGAATGTATAACTAAATGTATATCAATGATCATATCTAAACATAATAGTTAAATTATTAAGGATTAGAAGGTACATACCTTCTTCTCAAAATTACTCCTTTATAGAACTAGACTTGACTTGACTCTCGTTAATTTGAATAAAATTATTTTATTCATATTAGTAGGCTTGGTAAAATATGTTATTTTAGTTATATAAATGTAAAACGTTTAGTATTATTTTAGTATTCATACTTTCTATACCTCAAAATGCTAAATAAACTGTCATATTATTTTGTATATAATCACAGACTAATAATAATATACTACGAATATAATATTGAAGAATCAGAGATTCGTAAAAAGCCACCAATATTTGAGTTCAATATGAATTTAATCTGGGTCGGTGTATACTTATTCAATTTATGACATACAATCTATTAGGTGGGAGTAGCCACGACACTGGAGATAATAATACTCTTGAAATATACCTTTATGAATATTTAATGAAATACAAAGATACAAGCTGAAAAGGATTTGCGAGGATTTTTGTCTCATACATCCATTAAGCACGTTATAATGTATGCGGGTTTGTTCATTTAAAATTTGAGTACATATCTACAACAATATGAACCTACATTTAGTTTTTGTCCTTCTTACACGAAGTTATCTTTTACGTAATGAATTAGAGATGATTACAAAGACATCAACGCGTTTCTTTCACGGCATTTGATGAAAGATTAATAATTATCGCGTGAAATCGTTATACGAGTACATTATTTCTGAACTTGTTAGTATTTTTTTTACGAGTTAAAAAATTAATACATTTCTGAATAAAATAGTAATGGAAATTCATTATATACAGGATTAAGAAATATAATAAGTTAAATTAAAATATATTTTAGATGAGTGAGTACAGGCGTCTACTTATTAATACTATAAATTGTTTGTCTTTACATTGCAACAGAGCTAATAAGCGATTTTATAGTTGGATTAATATCATTCTAATTCTGAGTGATTTTTACGAACTCTTTTAAATTAAGAGGGCGGCAAACCATATTTCAAGCGATGCTTAGAGTACATAATACAAGACTGTGAAATGGACGCGTCTGTACTAAACAACATTTATTTTGATCATAAAATTTTATTTCTCGTATGTGCTGTTCATTCGTCTTACTTGGCACAGTAATTTATCATTATTGACTGAATAATAAAATACATTTGTGACAGATGTTACTAACATGAGACTACAGTCCGTCAAAATCTACCCTTATTTAAAGACCCGAAATAATGTAACAAATGGGATCAGTTTACATATAAAATCTGTAAAAGCTATAGAATAAATTTTGTTCGTAATCTTTAAAATAATAGGCCGTATATCTTTCTTTAAACAAAAATTAATAAAGTAATTCATACGAATTGTAGAAGTCAGTTCTATTGTAGAAGGTCTTCCTTGAATTTTCCGCACTTATTCCATTTTCATGGCTAAATATTTTTAAAATAACAATTTAACAGCATTGATAGAAAATTATGTTTGCATTCATCGTATTTAAATAAGATGCCATTTGCTCACAATTTATTGGTTGACCTTTCGATTATTATCTCTCTTTAGCTGATACTTATTTACCTTCAAGAAGTTACACGCGCAATAAATTATGTAAGATTGCTTATAATTTTTGTTCAATTGAAGATTATTTTTAGAAATCATATGAATATGTTTTCTATTCCAGTAGAGTCTGTTCAATAATTTGCGTAATTGTTATCATCGGTTATGTTCATCGGTTTCTATGTATAATATATGTATTTTTTAACTGTGTCGTCTTTAGTGGTTGGTTTTGAAACATTCTTTTGTATTCTAACATGAATGGTTACAATGTTTTTGAGTATGTGGGCATTAGCATTTTATATTAAAAATTTTCGCCAGTTTTGTTGCTACCTTTTATTGCCAATAAAATTTATGACATTACATTATGCTCGTTTACAATTTGGTTTATACCATTAAATTGGAATTTTTGTCTATTATTATAAATATGAAAAGGTAAAATTAATTATTTTAATATACAGTCACTGACCAAATAATAATGCACGACAAAATGTTTAAAGTTATCAATTTTAAAACCGCAGAGTCTACAGATCACAATGTCATCAAAAACGATTCATCAGTTTCTGACCAATAATACACGCAAGCATATAAGTTGGTGTACGCAAATAAATAAAATAGAATAATTTATTATTTGAATTGTATTAAAATTTACTTTTTAAAAGTTCTGAAAATTAAATGTAAAAATTTACAAAATCCGAAAATGAAGTTAGGTAAGAATACTGGAGAGCTGAATAAATGTATACTGACCTGGTATGATGATGCTGGTTGGGAAGTTGTGTTGACGGTGTTGTGGTGCGATGTGCCGTGGAAGCGATCTCGACGGCTTTTATATCGTTGGGCGGATTGGGCGGGCGGTCCGCCCTCCGCCTCGTTAATGCAACAAGCTGCCTCACGTTTACTGTATTATCAATTGTCATTCCATTTGTGATATATTTCGTTATTTTAATGTCGTTTTGGGTAAATGTTTTATTTCACATTTGTGTTGAACATTTAAGTTTTGTTGATTTTTAACAACATAATATTGTTGCTGTACAAGGAAAAATATGGTTTATACTATTCGTGTTTTCTTACTCTTTGTCAAAAATAGGATATAAATCGTATTGTACAGACAGTAAATAATGCACCTTCATCATTATATGATTAAATAAATGGTTGTAAATAATTATGTTTCGACTTTCGATGGAACTGCGATGATATTATAAGAAAATCATGTTTATATAAAGAAAAAAAATCTTGATTGACATTTTTTTCAATATGATGAATGATCTGTTCAAAATCAGTTAAAATGCCTTTAATTTAATAATGAATAGGTACTCATGTAAAATCTTATACAAGAAGATACTCATAAATAGCCTAAAAATATCCGTGGAAGAGATTTGATTTCAAAGATTGATAGGATGTATAATGTTACCACAGGCGAAGCCGGGCGGACAGCTAGTTAAATCTTAGAAAAAACATCATCCTATTCTACATCAATTAAATGCTACAAAGAACACTTGAGCTTTTCTTTACTATGTTAAAGTGAGCAATGAATTTCAAGTCAAGACAATTTTATTGGTCTTGAAATTTGAAAAAGGCGATACTAAGATACTGATTAGATTTAAAGATGAAGAGATGTAGTATTTGTTTAGAATATTTGAATGTTCGAAAGGAAATATCCGAGGCGTGTTATTATTTAGCTATTTTAGATATTTATAGAAAACGTAGACATTTCATATTAAAAGGCTACATCCATACTAATATTATAAATGCGAAAGTAACTCTGTCTGTCTGTCTGTTACTCAATCACGCCTAAACTACTGAACCAATTTGCATGAAATCTGGTATGGAGATATATGTTGATACCCGAGAAAGGACATAGGCTACCTTTTATTGCGAAATATGTACCACGGGCGAAGCCGGGGCGGACCTCTAGTATGTTATAAATATGATCTGCAAAGACGAAGTTCATATAACATTTTTTAAAGTGATACGCACGATTTTTACATAACATACCTCGTATATTGCATTTTTATGAATCATTCAGCTGTAGCTTATATTGAACGTATATAATACATATTTATATTTTGTATTATAAATATGCTAGTAATTTTATAATTCAGTTGAATACTATAAAATATAAATTGAATATGAATATTATTGGACTTAAATTCATTCATATTTAATAATTACCTACCTAATGTTGTATCATTAGTAATTAATCGACTAGTAAATATCTTCACAATTCGTATGCAAGACACACAAGACACGATCTTACACTTTATCTACATTAGCGTGTCGGTTCTGTTATTTGCCTTAATTTTTACTCAGTTGCTTGATGACATTAAGGTCTACGTCTAAGAAACTGCTAGCTTGGTAGTAGATATAGCATTACAAGATTTTAGAAGCGTGTTTGCATAGTGCTACTAACACTACTTATTAAGTTATTTTAATTTTTAATTGTTATTAGCTATAGGGCTTTTTCTCTTTCAACTGTAATTTATATTGATCATGTCTTAGTACCTGGTATAGCAATCTTCAATTTCCCTATTAATTTTAATATCGTTGGTGAATTACCCATTTTAATGTTTTATTCTGAGCAATTGAGTTTTAGGGTCGATTTTTCAATGCTTGGATAAAACTTATCCGTCCAATAAAGTATTACACGATAATATTAAAATGTCACGTAAACTGTCAAATACGGGCAATTAGAATACGTTTTTAAAATGGTAATTTTATACATTATTCGATGAATAAGTTTTATCCAAGCATTGAAAAATCGGCCCTTACTTGAATAACAAATTACCTAATTAGTAAATTTTCTGTGGGTTAAACTACAGGAATTCATCAAAATACATGACGAATATAATAACAGAAGTTCTAGATTTTCCCAATAAAGTGAAATAATCTTCAAAGTACTAAAATTCCTGTTTGTAAAATTTATCTACAATCATCATTATTTTCTGTATCTGCTGTTTTACCTTAAATTGATGAGTAATGGCGTCATGGTCAGTTACCAATTTCAGTCTAAATAATTGATATAATACAATAAAACAACATTATGAAGGCAATGAAGAGTGATATTTTTGTAATAAAGTCACCGCTAGTTTCAAGCGGCTCATGTGGAATTTCTTTTTCATTATCATCACTATTAGAGAAATACCTTATCCGTAATGATTATTATTGTTCATAGTACAAAAATAGGATACGAAGAAGATTGATATTAAAAATTATACTCAACCAATCAAAACAGCGTGGGTATTTTTCAAAAAAAAAAAAATATAAGTGTAGGTAACACGAGCATGTTAATTAAAATCAAAATTATGACGAAACACATGGAACGAGGATCAATTAGTGTAAAAAATAACCCTACTAATTTGCTCCCGGGCTTTATAAATCATAGCCTTCAGTGAAAAATAATAATTGGGTCACATTGCGAGCAATAATTATTTATTAACGTTGCATTTTTTCCATCGACTATTTCCAAGGATGAAGTAACACATAGCAAAAGTGTCATAATCGCTATTTTGTCTTTCTTCTGTATGTTCTCCTTTTTAAATTTCTTACTTCTTATACACAAACTAGTGGTCCGCCCCGGCTTCGCCCGTGGTGCCTTCATGTTTAAACTATCCTATCTCTCAAGTTGGATCAAACTGCACATGGTGTGCGAATTTTATTATAATCGGTGGATAAGTGGTTTAGGAGTCCATTGAGGACAAACATTGTGACACGAGATTTATATACATATTAAGATGGTATAGAATTATGGTTCGTTTAAGTTTTATTCACGTAACTTTCGCCACCTTGTGAATAAAGAACGTCGCTTCTATTCATAAATAATTTATACATCACAGAAAAAAATAACATGTAAATTAATGTGTGTATTTAAATCTACGTCCAATACGTGTGCCCAATTTTATCATAAAGTAGATATTAAAGAGGTGTAATCATTATTTCCAACATTTTAAACATTTAAATTTTGTAATAAAGCACAGAGTTAAAAACTGTTAAAAGTACAAAACCCTACATGTCATTTTGTTTACTAACTTACGCCAGGTGTCTTTTAATCGCCATAGCTTTTTGAGGCAATTTCATTATCTAGAGTGCTCTCAGCATTTAATAACCGGTACTCGACGGCAAGTGATACAAATCAGGGTTCCATTCCTACTGCGATATGCTTCCGAATGATGTCACAATATTGCGTCAATTGATAATCCAGATTAAATCAAACATGAAACAAATATGCCTCAAAAATTTACAAGGAAACTCACGTTTTCCATTCCCTTGACATACTTTTAGCGGCCAATTTTATGGGAGATGAGTGATGACTTATCCTCTTACTAGTTAATGCACAATGAAAACATAATCATCATAAATAATTCAGTGTTTTTTGTCAATAGATACCGAATTGTCTTGATATTTGAATAATATATATTCATCTCAACAATAGATTTCGTAAGAAGACAATTGTATTGAAATGAAGTACAAAATTTGAATCACTAACCTTTTTTTTTTTTTTTTTTTTTAAGTGGGGAAATCTTACCTAAGATACCCACGGCTCCCGGGGAAGGAGCCGTGGGTTATGTCGGATTCCTACCGACTAAAACCCCACTGTGTACCAACGCGCTGCTTTAGACGGGATGCGGGGACACTATCGCAATCTTCCGCATGTCCCGCCCAGCAGTTGCCCGTTTCCAGGCCCTCCGCGAATTGCCTCTTTCCAGGTCCTCCACCAAATTACCCACCACGAGGCGGCGCAAGCTGGAACACGAGCTCACGCCACCCACTCGCCGACGATGGATTGTTCCCCGTTCCATCATCGGCGTTCCCCAAACCCCCGACCCCAGCACCGACCGGCCGGAGGGCGCGCGCCGAAAGGCCCTACGAAACGTGTTTCACGCGTCGAAGGACCCTCCGGCGCACTTTTATAGAGGTTTCCCTCGCAGCCCCCACCTCACACCAGAGATGGCGGCCCTCGGTCCGGCCCCACGGACCGGATTACGAGTTGGCAGACGGCTGTCACAGGACAGCCGCCGCCCCACACCCACCTACAGGAGTCACCGCATGTCACCAAAGTGACGTGTCGGGATCCCGCCCCCTGCTTTGTTGGTAGTCAACACAACACGCGCGGCCTCTGGCCGCCATCCGCCGCCGCAAAAGCGCAGCCCCCTGCCAGTCAGTCGGAACGAGTCCCAAACGAGCCCCGATCGACCTTCCAACCTCATTTTTTCCCAGCCAAATCGCCAGGCCGCGACCGCTGGCCGCCATCCATCGCCGAACCGCAACGGCACCTGAGCCAAACCTGGCCCCCCGGAGGACCCTAGCTAGCTAGCCGGCCATCCAGCCAGCCAGCCAACCAGCCGGACAACCAGCCGGTGACAGCAAGCCAGCCAGCCGCCGCCCAAGGCAGCCGGCCAGCCAACCGGTGGAGCAGCCGGTTTCAGCCAGCCTGCGAGGCAGCCGGTGTGACCAGCCGGTTCCAGCCAGCCCGGCCAGCCGGCCTTCAAGCCAGCCAGCCAGCTATATGGATCCCTGGCCGTCGAGCCAATCGAGTCGTCAGACGACAGACCGGCCGTTCAGCCCCTCCGCGTCCAATTAGCTTCACCCAGAGTACACAGTGTACTCCGAGCTACTGAGCCCCCCCGGCCACGACAAGGCTTGGAACTGATGGGGGGGTGAATCACTAACCTCAATTAAGTCTACGACTTTTATAGAAGTTTAGA
>CAJQZN010024927.1:0-29291 GCA_907164685.1 Colias eurytheme | reverse complement strand
GTAGTACCCACCTCAACGCTTCGCTTATGAGGCGTGCAATAAACAAATCTTACCAGTTCCATGGGCTTCAACAAACTCCAGGGTATTCGGTTGTATAGAGCACTCTTCATAGAACTCAGTAAGTAGAAGCTTCTGGATGTTTCCAGCAGGATATGTGATGCCCTGTTCCTTGTAACCGTCGCAATTGGTTTTAGCGTGGAGCACTTGGGCGTATACTCTGTGGAAATATTTATTTATTTATTTATTTTAAACACTTTAGGTATAATGTGCTGCAAACATTACAGTAGTAGGTACAATAAAAACTTAAACTAGAACAAACAACACAGAAGGCGGCCTTATTATTAACAAGTATATTCTTATGATTATTATTAAATTACTAGGAAAATTATAATGACATTTCTGTACAACGTAGGTAATCTGTGGTACAACTTCCACAAAATCATCAAGATTTTATAGATTTATTTTATTATTAGAAATGAGGGTATTTGGATGTTTGATGCTACATCAAGCAAAACAGTTGGAGTGATTCGAATGACATTTGAAACATAGTAATTAATGATAATAATAATAATTAGTACCTTTTGTGTAGAAGTATTTATTGTTTAATATAGATTAAAATTTTAATAAAATATTTAGTCTATATTTGAGTAAACAATAAAGTATTTCAAAAGTCATATCGCTGTAAATTAAAAAGTTTAAAATGTCTTAATATAAATATATCTCACCTTCTCGAGTCTTTCGCCTTCTGCAGCAGACAGACCACGATAGCTTCAGATCTGGCGTATCCATTGGCGCTGTTATCGAAACTCTTGCAACTTCCATCAGGTGATAGTACTCCCAATCTGTTTAATAAATGGTAAGAAAATTTGTATAAATATATTCATTAGTGTTTATGGATATTTACAATGAAGTTTACTAGCTAACTAGCTGTATTTATACAAAATAATTGACGAGTCGATATTTCAACAAGACTGCAGAATAAAACAGAAAAATAATTAAATAGAAAAGAGACAAATACTCGTTCAAAAGCGAAAATAAGATAAAGAAGTCGGTTAAAAATTGTACTTCCATCAGAATGGCTGCGATACTCCCTACCCTACTACTCAAATTTTAAATAGCTATATAGAACCACTTATATCTTCCATCATCAGTAGGTATAGTCAATAAATATCTCTTAAAATCACCTCCTACTTTCTCTAAACTTTTACTACTTTTAACCTATTTCCTTACCTGGAGAACTGCAGCGACACATTAGGATGGAGACATAGATTGGAACCACCAAGTATAGCAGCATCACAGTGACCATCCATGATAGCTCTGAACGCGTGTTCCAAGGCATAGAGCGAGCTGTTCACCTTTTCCCAACTTCTTTTAAACCTTTTCCTTACCTAGAGAACTGCAGTGACACATAAGGATGGAGACATAGATTGGAACCACCAACAATCATCAAGCAGCATCACAATGGCCATCTCTGATAGCTCTGAACGCTTGTTTCATGGCATAGAGCGAGCTGTTTGTCTTCTACCAACTTCCTTTATCCCTCTTTTCCTTACCTTGAGAACTGCAGCGACACATAAGGATGGAGACATAGATTGGAACCACCAACTATAGCAGCATCACAATGGCCGTCTCGGATAGCTCTGAACGCGTGTTCCATGGCGTACAGCGAGCTGGAGCAGGCTGAGTCTACAGTGTAGGAGGGACCGGTTACTCCTAGCCAGTAGGAGATACGGTTCGCTAACATGGCTCGGGAACATCTGTTGGTAAGAATAAGATTGATTCATTTTTAAGAGATTCTAGAAGAGATCCTGTAGTTTTGTGAAGATACTTGATCAGTTTTGACGTTATTGCATTTGCAAGGTTAACGGAAAAATAACGATACATAAAATCTTAAATCTCTCTTATCGAAATTAAGCATTTTTTTGCTTATGTAAATGTATGTAAATTTGTTATCTCGTCGTCGTCGTCTCAACCTATATTAGTCCACCGTTGGACGTAGGTCTCTTTGGTGTTTTTATATAATTACTGATTTATTACACAACTTTGGATTGAAACAACTAAGGTATCTTTCAAAATAGACAAGCTTTTACCGCATTAATTTATCTACCTATAGCCTACGTTAAATCTATGGTTAAATGCAGATTATGTCCGATAGGGACAATAAGGTAAATTCAAATTTCTCACATTTTCAGATATTAAATTATTGCTACATATTAATTGACGTGTATTTTTATTCATATATTTCATACTAGCTTTTCACCCGCGGCATCGCCCGCGCAGTCAAAGAAAAACCCACATAGTACCCGTTCCCGTGGGATTTCCGGGATAAAACCTATTCTATTTCCCGGGGTAAAAAGTAGCCTATGTCCTTTCTCGGGTATCAAAATATCTCATTCTTTTTCATTATTCATGCAAATTGGTTCAGTAGTTAAGGCGTGATTGAGTAACAGACAGACAGACAGAGTTACTTTCGCATTTATAATATTAGTATGGATATATGTATACGGTATAATTATTGGATTTCATTCATTTATTAAGTTCAAGATCAAGATATTTTTACACTCCTTAAAATGCTTATTATAAAAATCCTTAAGAAATTAAACTCCACTTAGCTCACTTAGCTGCAATCTCAGAAATGCAATATATTAAATAACATAAATCCCAGGGTTTAGTACTGCGGTAGGTACTGTGGGTAAGGCGGTGGTTGTATAGTCACATAAAGTGAAGTCTTTAGAGATTATATGCTAAGGCAGATGCAAATTGTCTTAGTAAATGCAGTATGCATACAATGCCATGGCCGTTTATTATGTTTAATTAACACTCTATTTAATATTATAAAGAGCAATACATAAATCTTCCTAGTCTATTTCAAGGGAATAGAATAAATATCCTACTAATAGGTATGTAGGTATTATAAATGCGAATTTATGACGATGAATGTTTGTTACTCTTCCACGAAAAATACTATTTGACGAATTTGGATAAAACTTTACAGTAATATAGGTTAAGTATAGGTTGTACATCAGAATAACACATGAGGTATAGAAATACTAGATTTTGCCCACGGTATCGTCCGTGGGTGAAACCGAACGAACTAATATGAAATAATGTTATTGTGTTTTATTTTTTAAGTACCTATGGTACAACGACGAGTACTAATTTTATTACTTATAATCAACCGATCGAGCTTCTTTTCGAAATTGAAACGCCTTGTATGCAATATAAAAGCTTTCCTTTGAATAAAACCCGCATTGAAATCAATCATTCGATGCAATGCTACAGATCCCGACTAATTTTGTAATCAAGAAAGTTTGTGAGGAAGTGAGTATGTCTAGATGCGAATGTCTGTTAATTAGATAGGTTTAATTACTGCAAAGATCTCTGTTTGTCAGCAAAATAGTTTAGCGTATTTGCATACTGATTAGTAGGTTTTATTTTATTTGTAAATGAAGTTAAACATTTCGTAATAATTGATAGCTACGGGTCTGGAGTATTAACTAAAGGAAAAAAATACAGTAGGTATTTAGGTAATCCCACAGGAACTGAACTATGGGGGTTTTCCTTTGAAAACTATTAAGTAATAACACAAATTGTACTTTCATTTTAATATGTTGTACAATAAAGAGTAAATAAATAAATAAATCTTAATACTTATTATAAAGGCGAAAGTTTGTATGTATGGATGTATGGATATATGGATGTTTGTTACTCTTTCACGTAAAAACTACTGAACCGATTACAATGAAATTTAGCACACATATAGAGGGTAACTTGGATTATCCTATGTGGATAGGTTTTATCCCGGAAATCCCACGGGAACGGGAACTATGCGGGTTTTCCTTTGAAAACGCGGGCAAAGCCGCGGGCGGAAATCTAGTAATAAATAAACTGACATTTATAATATTAGATTTAGGTACCATACTAAAATATCATTTATATCATTTCTACTATTGTGTCTCTAAATCCTTTCTTATATCTAAAATACATCAGACAATAACAATATTATGTGTGGAATCGTTCTATCTTAAATTACGTCACCGCGTTGCGTTCAAAGATTTCAATTAACTTTTCCAATACCGATAACAAGAAACGCGAAAACGTTCAAAACGCGCCTGGGGGATAATATAAATGAAATGTGCGCTATACATTGTCTTTATTCTCTTACTCCTTTGAGTTATAACGAGGTATAATCTGTTTGTAGATGATACTTATATAAAGGTTCTCTATGCCCGGTTTCTGAATTTAGAACTTTCGTAAATAATTTCTACTTAAATATTTTTTTATATGTCATAAGCTTTCTCAAACATTTATCGAATCGATTCTCAATACAGAAATCGACTGTGTTGGTTTTTGTAAATTATTTATTTTGTATATATATATATATCTATTAAATTAATGTAATGTAATTTTGCTTGATTCATTAATTATATTAGATATACATGTATATTTAAAATGTTATTTAGGTTTTTAAATAAATTTACAAATAAATAAATCTACACGCTTATGATCCCTGAGATTAATTCTCTAATAAAAAAATTGTTTGTTAACTTGGTTTTCATTTTCATAAGTAGAAGTTGGATGAAACTGTACACCTACGATACGTTTACGATTATGAATAACACGTTCCAAATATTTTTCAGCTTTCATTATTTATTTTTATATTAAATGTTATATTTTTCGTAGCTATTTGAAAAACGTAGTGTTGTATTCCAAATTAAATATTAATAAACACTTAGGGCTTCTTATTCGTCGAATAACGTATTAAACTACCACTTCAAAAATGTAGGTATTCTTTGCCCGTCTTTGACAGTTTACGGGTGACATTTTAATATTATCGTGTACTTTATTGGGCGGATAAGTTTTAATCATGGATTTTTCAATCCCGAGATAAACAGTCTAATATCTACCCCTCGAATAGATTTATTCAATTATTTATCTAACTCATAACTGCTCGCCTATTTTTCAATCGTGATTTATTTGATGAACAACTATCTGACCAAATATTTCCATATTGGCAGCTCTGCTCTCGGAGTGGCGAAACAAACATATTAAATTAGTCAGGTTAGAGCGGGATAGAGTCAACTCTTGCAATTTGTCAACAACCGTCATTATGACTCACGTCTTGTATTGCTCTTGTCTTCTATGATTGTTGATTGTTGTTTTGATTCGAGTAAAGAGTTTGGTTATATTTGTGTTTCAATTTATATATTTTACGATGGAATCGACATACTTAAAGGCAGCGTTCGGCAAATTTTCAATGGCATGGTCATCAGTACTATCAAAAACATCAATTTCAATATGATTTTAATTGATAATAATTATATAGAAAGAGGTTTAATTGTTAATAATTCTACGCTCTATGTTATGTCATACGAAAATATCCCAAATTTGACGCATCAGTTGTCAACTCAAACGCCTAACCGTCGAATAGCGCGCTATCTGGCCGTTGGAGCGGCAAATAGATTTATTCCTCAAATAACGTAGTTATTCGATAGATACGTCCTATTCGTCTGTTGAAAAATTGAATATTTTGTTAACTGAAGAATAAAGTCTATCTAGCTGTTTATCTGGGCATTGAAAAATCGGCCCTAAATGAACATAATAAATAAGATAAGGATAAAGTCGATATGATTTATTAATTTTCCATCCTGTTTACAAAAAGAAATTTGAATAAAGCTTTATTTCATTAATTTTAAAATAAATCAACAAAAATACTCGCATCTTTAATAAAATTTGCCTTTCGGCTACGTTGAAATCGGTCGAGTTGGTTCGATCCCAAAAATGTTTGTATATTTTTCACTAAAAGACTTAAAAAGTTGATTTTAAGTGAACTTTTTAAATATGCAATCAGTCGAAATGTTTCCCGTTTGAAAGTAACTGAGCTGTATTCATTCAATTCATAGCAACGTGAATTTGTAGTGTAATATCATTGAGATAATATTAACATGGAGACGACACCGCCTACATCACTTATGTTCCACTCAACATACGTCATGTGACGTATGTTGAGCGGTATTTTTTAATGGTTTTAAAGTGAAACGCATCAAACATGCCTTCGTGTGTGTTACGATATTGCACAAATAATACAAATAATACGGAAAAGTGCAAAGGAATAACTTTCATCGTTAAGTACCTAACTAGATAATAATTTTTAAAACTTAGTTAGTGCAAAAAAATGGCGCACAGATTTTGTTCGTGGTGTCTCCTCCATACGTAGTAATATTATCTCAATGTGTAATATAGATTTAAAGTTTTTCACTGGGACTGAATGAGCATTTTAGTTTATCGATATTGAATGGCAATTATCTTGATTGGAATTTCAGTTTGATTGGAATAAAATAGAATTACGATTATAATTATAATTTAATGTTTACTATTATGGAGACAATTGAAAAAGCTTTATTTCTAAGCTTTTGTTTACGTTATAATGAGCTGAAATAATTGCTAAAATAATTTGTATTTTTTGCGCAATGCGAAATATAGTAAGCATTCTAGGTATGCTCATTAATGTGTAGATTAAGTAAAAGTCAATTTTAAGTACGATCAATAGCTCTAATAAAACTGAGAATTTATATTTCTCTGAATGCCATTGCGTTCGGCTCAATTACCTATTAAAACTTTTAACAATGTAGGTTTTCATAAACTGTGGTTTTACAACGAATCTTCAAGTTGTAAGGACTTGTTAAATGCTTTTAAAAGCTCATTGTTAGCTCAGCTTTTGTAGCTAATTGATAGAGCTGCAATTTAAATCTATTTTGTGAAGTTTCGTCTAAACGCTCTGTACAGGGTGCAATTTAATGTAACGAAGTTATGAATTCTGTAGCAATTGAAATTGGTAATGCGAAATGAATTGTAACGGATTATGATCTGATAATAAATTTTGAAATTTAGTAGTACATATTTGATTAGGATAAAAGGTGGATGTGGATTTGATTGTGTTGATAAGATGTTATATTGATGTGAGAATACATTTATGGTGGGTTCAGACGCTTGCGTTCAAAGTGATATTCAATGAGCACAAGCACAGGCATAAGCATGTAAATATGCTGTTTATGCAAGCGCCCGTGTTTATTTGTTTGTATCATAAGCGCACGGGCTGCTTGGCTACTTGCCGGGCTACTTGCCGGGCTGCCAGGCTGCTTCGTCCCACGCGTCTGAACGTACCATCAAGATTTCAGTTTGCAAACAGGCCCATGGACTAACAATATTGACGTATCGTTCTATAATTCTAAAAATTAATAAAAAAAAGCGAATCGACAAGTTCGATGTCTATTTTCAGGAGTTTTCCGAGAGCTTTTAAACTTATTTTCAAAATAATTGAGCAATTTATTGGAATCCTTTTATATAACGAATATGCAGTAGAAAACTGTACAAAAAGCGCTTTGAAGTCTATCCAGTAAATCGGATTAACAACCGTCAATAACTGAAACGAACTACTTTACATCTTAGCTTTAAAATCTGATAGAAAAAGCTTTTTATGTTAATTTTTTTTCAAACGGTAACAAGTTTACAAAACGATCGAGTATAAATCTCTTTATAACATTCGAGTATTATTCATAATTTTTATTAATAAAATTTCTGTGTGTCTTTCGTATTTTCGTAGAGCAGAAAGTTATCTATATTATAAGAAAAAAACTATGATAACTTGGTAATATTTTATGAATCTCTGGAGCAGTTCTAACGAGAAAACTTTTGCAACCACTTTTGCAACCTGAATAGTTACCTATCAAGTTTATTGTGCGAATTTTTCACGACAAATGCAACGTCAGCGATTTTTGATTAGCCAACTTAAGAAGACTTTGGCTATTAGTGTAACCCTATTCTCAGCATCATTTAATTGTTCCTCAAGGGAATGTCAAGTTTAAAATTGTAGACAAAAAATGATGAAAAACTAGCTCCTCCGCGCGTTTTCACCCCCTTGGCTCCGCTCCTGTTGGTCGTAGCGTGATGATTTATAGCCTTCCTCGATAAATGAGCTATCTAACACCGAAAGAATTTTTCAAATCGGACAAGTAGTTCCCGAGATTAGCGCGTTCAAACAAACAAACAAACAAACTCTTCAGCCTATGTCTTCAGCTTTATAATATTAGTATAGATGAGCTATCTAACACCGAAAGAATTTTTCAAATCGGACCAGTAGTTCCCGAGATTAGCGCGTTCAAACAAACAAACTCTTCAGCTTTATAATATTAGTATAGATATATGATCTACATTCGTAGCATACCTACAGGGTGAACCGTTAATATCATATGATAGGTACTAATATTATAAATCCGAACGTTTGTGAGTATGTATGGATGTTTGTTATTCTTTCACGCAAATATTACTGATCCGATTATAATGAAATTTGGCTCACACATAGAGTATATAACTTGGATTCACACATAGGATAGGTTTTATCTCGGAAATCCCACAGGATCGGAAACTATGCGGGTTTTTCTTTGAAAACACGGGCGAAGCCGCGGGCGGAAACTAGTATTATTATAAAGTAACCATGTCACTGAGCATGTCTCATTAACAAATACAAAATACAAATAAAGACACAATTAATAATTATTATCAAAGTATTTTTGTATTAGCTTTCAAATGCAAACACTAAGGCATTGTTTTAAAAATGTATTGATGGTATTTGATTTATGGAGATGGAATGTCTGTGAGAATGACAGTAAAGATTTGATTTATAACGAGAATTTATTACATTTTAACAATGCTTGGAATATTTTGATAAAGGGTCTTCAACATTGGGGTTGAGATATAAAAATAATATGTAATATACCTAAAGGATCAATGTCTCTGTTCTGAATATATTTTAATGAGGAATAGGTTTGTTTTTAATTTAAAAAATCAATTGTGTCGAAACCAAAGCTAAAAATCATTTAGGAAAGAACATAATTTAAACCTACATTTTAACGAAAACTTTATTAATTATTTCATAAATCTTTTTATATAAAAAATGATACCTATGTAATAATATTATACTATAGCAATAAAATTTGGTTGAAAACGCGTTTAATACTATGGTAATTGTTGTCTAAGCAAGAACGTTCACAGACGCCTATTTCGTCGCATATTCATAAACTTGCATGAAACCATAGCGAAGTTGTCTAGCAGTAATTAATATTGCTCCTTATGTCATATCATTATGCTGAGAATTTTCGACACTTCAAAGAAGATACTCTGAACAATACTTGTTTATGAATGTATATGACTTCATATATAACTTGTATATTATGAATAGTTTAATTAACGGTGGAATTCATTTTGTTATGAAGAAAATAAACCGCGTAATAATGATAAACGTTTCGTTAAAATTGTTCGCGTTTTCATTACGAAAATATAATATTGATAAATCCATTACATACCTATAAATCCTGTTATAAAAAGAGCTTTTCGATCGAAATCCCACAATTTATTTTCATATTCCATACATATTGCAATAACTTTTTAACAACGCAATTAAAAATTTTACCGCGCATTTGTGACAGTTGTTTTTTTTTTATTCGTTATCTGGCCGATACAGTTTTTTCATTATTATGTGGCCAGTTCGAATTCGTTAAGCGGTAAGTTTAAAAAATCTGTATTTTTACAGATGTTAAATACTTACAATATTTTAAAAATCATTTTGTATTATATTACAAAAATTATAGAAAACGTATAATAATTTTAGTTAAATTTAAGAGCTGTAGGTTTGTTGTCCTAGATATTAAGCAAATATGATTATTAAAAAAATGAAAATGAAATAATCTTTACTGAAAAAATGTTTAAAATAATACAGATTATATATTTGGGGAAACTAAAGCCTGTGTTAGTTCAAAACTGTATTATCTGTATCTTGTAGAAAAAAAAATATTTTGGGCTGTCATTGTGGTCATAGGATATATTTTTTTCGTATTGTAACACATTTGATTTTCATACGTACCCAGTGACACCAAAGCCGTTGACCTGCATCTTTTCGTAAAACCATGTCTTCTCTGATTCCGAGAAACAGGCGCCAATGAAAACGCCCGTCTTTGTGTTACGAAGCTCTTTTGGGTTTAAACCTGTAAACAAGCAGATAATGTTATTATATTCATGTAAGTAAGTGTTTTATTGTTTTAAGAAAGTGGAGGAAAATTTTCATTCCTATATTTATTTTACAGAATAACGTTGCGAATATAATGAATAGACTCGAGAAAAGATAATAAATTGTTATATACATATCTACGTTAATTTTAATTATTCCTGTGATAGTAATTTTAAATAACACGAGCAGAAATTTTGTGATGCGATTTTGAAATGAAATGAAATGAATGTATTGTGAATTTTTTTTAACTAAAATGTATTATACCTACTAGGTACCTATAAAATCTTAGGTCAAAAGTCGAGGATTATAGGAATAACTCGACTCCAAAGCTCCAATCGCTGAACAAGCACAGATTATAATATACTAATGTACGTTGGCGGGAAAGTAGAACGAATACGGCAATGTCAAAATGTGCAATCATTTGTAATGTCTGTAATCAGGTTTTTTATCTATGCCATTTGTTATTTGTACCTTTAGGACATGTATTTGTTGTTGAATTACTATTAACACAGATTACTAGATAGTTACGGTTACTATTAATTTTTTTTAGTTGAAGAAAGAAAGAAAGAAAATACATTTATTTGTACCGATAACACATTACAAGATAATTAAATTGTATGTAATATAATATAACTTACAAAATCATTAAAATTAACTTATAGGTAATTATATTTATTTTAAAGTGAAACTTTTATTACATCGTCTCAAACTTTTTGGTCTGTGTAGCGCATGTCGCGTGTCGGTCGGCTGCCGAGTAGGTATACCTACATGCGCTATACAAAGCAGTGTTCGGAACCGTTCGAACAGTTTCACTTTTACCGTGGTTTCATAAAACCACACAACATTTTTATTAATATTAACACGGCACAAAATGGATAATATTCACTCATTGATTTAAGAATATAACGACATCTAAGGAACTTGACACTGGTAAAATATAATATGTATGTATTTTCGCCATGAGAGGAAAAGAATAACTGTAATAAATATGCAAGTAAGTATCTACCTATAAGATATTAATTTTCAGTGAAAATATTGAAATACACATCAAACCACATTATTTCCGTGACCATAAACCATTGATATGTTCTTGCACTAAACAGTATATTTAAATAACATTTGAAACATTCAAATTTATCGACAAAACGACAACAATGAATAATTTTGCTTATTTGGCCGTTGAATTATTCAGATTTCAACCATTGATAGAGATCTTTTATCATTTTCGCGTAATAGCGACGAGCCGACGAGACACATTGTTTGATTTTACGGCTTATTCTTGATTTTGAATATTTGAAATTAATGTTTATTGTGATTTATATTTTACTAGCTTTCCGCCCGCGGCTACGCCCGCTTTGTCTAAAACATAATAAATTATATACCTTACTATTGAATCACTCTATCTATTAAAAAAACCGCATCAAAATCCGTTGCGTAGTTTTAAAGATTTAAGCATACATAGAGACATAGGGACAGAGAAAGCGACTTTGTTTTATACTATGTAGTGATTTGATGAGTATTGCATAATTTCGACGGCACTAAAACTTTTACTTCATATTATGTGTACAGTGCACTTTGTTACCTATTTACGATTGCATTTGTGCTTTATATATAAAAATAATAATTTCAAGTTTTCTATAACTAATATAATAATGTCTAACTACTACTAATTGACGCTCGAGACTTCAAGGATCTTTAAATGAGAAATTTCTAACTACCATAATATTTAAAAGTAGCAGTAGAACAGTTATTCTGTAGAAACTACAGTTTGAATCCAAGAACTATAAATAATTACTTTTATAAAATATAAAATAATTTAAAATTTTATCAGAATAACACCGTTTAAAGTTCACAATACATCTGAATGCCAATTCCAGTAAATTCTGAATATTAACTCAACAAAATTTGAATTTAGAAGCTGTGAATCGCATCGCCACAGATACAATATTAAGCTTTTTGAAAGTTATTGTTGTAGATATTTTAGTTTCTGTGAATGCTTGAATATGGCAATTTAATTTTGTAACAATATTAAATCAGTATTAATATTTTCTACAATTGTTCTATTGTGACTAAAATATTGCATTTTATTTCCTTCATTTTATGGTTCATTGACATCTATATTTAAGTTTTTCAATGATTCTTTTCTTATGTACATAAATGATAAAATGTTCGTTAAATTAAACAAATGAAAAACAGGTCAGATCCAACTTCGAATCAAGCGTTATCGGAACAATAAGAATCGTCCAATTTGCTAAAAGCTCAGAGAACTTAAAACGGTCGAAATGTCCTTGATATAGATACTTCGATGGCCGAGCCGAATAATCCGTGAATTTTCGGATCAGATAAATTGCGCTCATTACTACAGCTACGGAAGAAAAGCCGAGGTATACTTGTAGATGAAGGTCTCTTGTTACACCGGGTTGTAACACACGCTACGAACTAGTCAGTGTAGCGATACAATTATATTTATTACTAGCGGTCCGCCCCGGCTTCGCCTGTGGTACCTACATGTTTACGTTTTTTTCATAAGAATCATCCTCGTACTCCAAGGAATAGATTCCGCAGCGCACGCGATGACAGAATTTTTATTAAGGAATTTTTTACACCTTAGGTTAGATTATTGCATTTTTGGTGCATCTCTATTTTTTTTGAAAATGCAATATAGCCTATGTTGCTCAGTGAAGATGCAGCTTTCTAATGGTGAAAGAAATTTTGAAATCGGTCCAGTAGTTTATGCGTGAAAACCATACAAACATATACATACATACAAACATACATAATTACAAACCTTTCCTCTTTATAATATTAGTATAGATTTATATTTACATGACACTCGACTGTAATATCAAGTTTCGGCACTAGTGCTACGAACTGGTAACTAGGTATACACTATACAGTTACATATATCTAATTAAGAATTCGAAATTCTGATTTCATGTTTTGTTTTACTAGCATTTTCAAGGTCACTTCAGAAATGTAGTGCTGAGCTGTTGTAGGAAACATTCCTATCAAGGAAGTGTTTATAGCAAGGTCGATCTTTTAATTTAATTCAAATTAAATAATACCTAGTATAAAAGTTAACGGTGTGACACGCAGCCGCTCGGTGTAATTTCGTCGGTACACATACAGACAATACAATTTCAGGTTTTCCGCAATATTATTCGGTCCGAATATCTCCTCTCTCAGTGAAACTTTTCTTTCGCTTATTTTTGTGACGCGCGACGCATAATGATGCAAAAATAAGATTTTTATCAATTTTACAACTGAACATTTTAGAATAAAATACTTAGGTACTGTTTATTATACAAACGAGTGATGATTATAAGTAAAAACACATTAAAAGGTGTAGATAGGTTATCAACACATTATTCGATCTTCAAAAACGCATTCCACGAATCGTGAACTAAAAAATGAGAACTGAATTAAATGATGGCTAAATAACGAGATTTCGAAGAGCTAGTTAGTCCCAGTGCGCTTATTGCAAATAATATTTAACAATGGGTGTGATATCTAAGTTTCGTAGGTACTCTTTTGAGTTAGGTTTTGGCGCCCTTTTGCAGACAGATTCGTTACTTATTCATACAAACCTTGTTAGGTATAGGTCGTCTTTTTAGTGCCAACAGAATTTTAAAATCAGTATTGAATCGATTTCCTATATTACTCACGCTAGAATCGCTTCTGCTAACAGTTTGATTACATTTTGCATGTTTCAGAAATTTTACTATCATCAAAGTACCTAGGTACTTAGGTACCTATTACTGTTCTAAGTTATATTTAGAATATTTAATTTAATAAAGCGAATTTGCGCCGACATAATTATCTTCTTTAAAATACTTAAAGAATAGGTACCAAATAAAATAAAAGCTAATATTTAATTTTGCCAAGAAATTTTAATATAAGTAAGTAATATATAAATTACACCTAATAATAGCTAAAACATATAATGAAAATAAGCCTGATTCTTAAAATAAATATACTTAACGTAAGAGGAGATCTAAGAAAACATTCCCGTAATACGTATACCTAATCCCTCGCTAATTGTCGAACATTCGTGGAGAGATCAAGGATCTATTAGCTTAGATTACGTTATACATTCTCATAATGAATATGGGTATTCGGTATAGGACGTGTGTGTGTGTTTAACTATGTTATCTATGTGTGTGTGTTTATTGTCTTTGTTCGGGTGGGTTAGTGATAATGGTTTATAACGCTTTCGAATCCATTATGAGATTCAATTGTATGGGTTACTAGCTTTCTGCACGCAGCTTCACCCGGGTTATCTTTATCTTAACAAATCGTTTGTTAAAATCATCTTGAACCACTATATCTATTAAAATAGACCGCAAGATACAACGGGACAGACAGACGCACAAACAGCGGGAAGTGACTAGTTTTATACTATGTACCTAGTTATAAGACTTATGTCTATCTCAATAACAGAGAACTATTTGTAATTCGGACGCGGTCATGGTTTGAAAGGGTCAGCACAACGTGTATAGCGAATAAATTTTTGTTACAAAGATTTTTCTTTGAGGATTTTCATGGGTCATCTACTTTTATATAAGACTTGAGTAAAAAAGGTATGGCTTCATTTAATTACATTGCTATGCAATAATCTAAGTAATTATGGTTAAGAATATTTATATATATCACTACAAACATAATTATATTACTTCGACCACCCGGGTATTAGATTTAGATTGTAATAAAAAACTAATTAGATTGGCAAGACTTCGATCGAAAAAAATAATATTGTGTTACGAACAAAGAATTTTTAATATTGAATGCTCGCATACTATATAAATATAATATGTTTATATACATAAATACGATGATTGCCTTATTGATACTACAAAATATGCTTAATTCTCAAATCACGTGCATATGCAGATTACAGATTAGAATCCTACAGCTTTTAAATCTCCGTAGGAGGGTCTGTAGCTACTGATGTCAGCCTAAATTCTCAAATAACCTACATACGAGTTACAGATTAGATTTTACAGCTACAAATACCGTAGATGGTCCGTAGCTACTGTATCATCTAGTCTAGGTAAGGAGCCAGTCTTATTTTTTGTCTCTTATATCATTATAATCACTACATAGTATAAAACAAAGTCGCTTTCTCTGTGCCTATGTCCCTATGTATGCTTAATCCTAAGGCTTAATCTTTAAAACTACGCAACGGATTTTGATTCGGTTTTTTTAATGGATACGTGGGATACAGTGATTCTCGATGAAGGTTTTAGTATATAATTGCCAAATTGTAGATGCATTTATTTTAAGGTACCTCTTATTTCTGTAAATGTTATTTTTATGTGCATTGTACAATAAAGTGTTTTCTATTCTATATAATTTATTAGGTTTTAGACAAAGCGGGCGAAGCCGCGGGCGGAAATCTAGTATGGTATATAAATAAATCTCACCAGCATCAATCACAGCCTCATACGCCTTCTCCAGCAGGATCCTGCACATGGGGTCCATAGTGTGGGCCTGCTTGAAGTGGACCCCGAAGAACGAAGCGTCGAATTTATTGACATTGTTCACTTTGCCTGTCCTCTGCGGGATCTCGGGGTGGGCGAGCTTCCAACGACGACTGTCGCCGGAGATTAGGTCCACCTGATTAGTGTTAAAAGATTAATTAAAGTTTGTTATTTTAATATGTTCAAATATGCTCAAAGGATATAGAGACGGTTGTAGGTTTAGATAGACATTTATTTCAAAGAATTTTACAATTCACTTATTCTAACGTTTTATAATAATATTATAAGCTTGTGCACCTTGTTTATATGTAATCAATAATCATTCTGATTCGGTTTTTGTTATTTACCTACGTGTTTGAATAATAAGTAAGGATGTAGAGATTGCTGCTAGGTTTCGGCTAATCTATCTCATAATTTTGATTCGTTTTTCAAGATGTGATTATGGTTTTAGCAATGCTCTACCAAGTTGGCCGACTTTGTTTGTTAAATCACTAGGATGAAGTCGTTTTGATACTACGTTTTATATACATAACTGAAATGATATTTTGAGATATTTAAAAATACTTACGGTCTTACTAATAAAATGTTACCCATTCGCTTTGCAATGTTTATAGTTATTGCAATAACCTGTCTCGTTTTAATGATTGACGTTTCATGTGAGCAAGAGCAGGACACAGCTATGGTAGAAAATGGTAGAAATTTATCCATTATTTAACTTTTTATTAGTAGTTAGTTCTTATTCTTTTTCAAACGTGCAGTGCCACGCAAATTCGTCCATTTATCATGCAGTATTAGTGATTACTGTACAAGTACTAACATAATCAAGTACCCTAGCATAAGTAAATAATCACCTTATTAAACAGATTCTCCTGCAGGTGTAAAACGGAGTCGGAATCCGGGAAATAGCCAGAAATACCACTGATCAGTACTTCATCACCAGGCGGCGGGTGCGACAACCGGTGTCCAGATGTTAGACGGTCTTCTGAGACGGGGGTAGGCGCCATCTGTTGAGAATATATTAATATAATAATAAGAATAAAAATAAGAATAAAATAAGAAGTAAAACATCTTTGGCAAGATTCAAAGATTCCAAAATCGTCGCCTTACTCAATGACGTGACGGTATTGCCATGACGCTGCCTTGAAATTTTACACAAGTTTAACGTTTATAAAAAGGGCTTTGCCTATGGTTGTGACATTCTACATCATGGTAGCCCTAAGCCCATAAGACTCTACATAGTATGCGAATATTACGGATTTGTTATTTAAAAAGTAGATATGTTAAATTATATGTAAGTCTTATTAATATAGAAGTATATAATCCAATGTGAGATAACTGCATAACGTATATAATAATTATAATAATTATAATAGGAGAGGTTTCTTTTATTCTACCTTCGAATAAACTTGAAAAATACTAAACCGATTTATTAATCCTTTACCTTTCAAAGAGTTACTTATTTGCTGATAATATGTTATTTTTATATAGGGAGTAGCGGCTATTATACCATATTACAGACTAGCTGCTCCGCGCGGTTTCACCCCCGTGGCTCCACTCCTGTTGGTCGTAGCGTGACGATATATTCTAGCCTATAGCCTTCCTCGATAAATGGGCTATCTAACACCGAAATAATTTTTCAAATCGGCAGTAGTTCACGAGATTAGTACGTTCAAACAAACAAATTCTTCAGCTTTATATAATATTAGTATAGATTTCTTTATATTTTTACCACCTAATAAAAACGACATAATCATAACCGAAGATAGAGCCCGTGTATGAATTAATTTGCTTTTTGTAACAAAATTTATGTTAACTATACTTATACATAGGAACAAGTTTTGTAAAAAACAATAAGCCGCGAAAAGAAAATATGTAATTAAAATACAACAAATAAATTATGTACCTACTCTTTACAAATATCAAATTAACATTAAAAATACCTTTTTGCGTCAATATTATTTAAATTACTTAATGAAAATAATTGTAATATTGATTTTTTCCACTGTTTTATTCCATGACTTATTCAAATTTTGCAAGTATAATTACATGAATGAAACTCTGCGTGGCATTTTCATGTTTAATTTTAATTTTTGTATATGAAATTAATATTTTTACCACATAGGTACCTATAGGTAAGTTCCTAAAAACCTTTGGAATGAAGAGTTTTGCTAATTTTCGATTATTTATGGCTCCATGGTAATGACTTTTTTGCATCCTTTTTAGGGTTCCGTACCCAAAGGGCAAAACGGGACCCTATTAATAAGCCTCCGCTGTCTGTCTGTCTGTCTCCAGGCTGTATCGCATAAACCGTGATAGCTAGAAAGATGAAAATTTCACAAATGTTGTATTTCCATTGCCGCCTATAACAACAAATACTAAAAGAAAAAGCGGCCAAGTGCGAGTCGAACTCGCGCCACTAAGAGTGCCGTACAAATAAGCTTAGCTTAAATATTAAGCAACAAAAAAATTTTGCCACTTATGCAACCTTTCTTAACACCTTTTTTATTTTATTTTTTTTGTAGTGGCATCATTTTGGAAACCTCAGAAATACACCATCTATGAAAATTTCAAATTTCTGTCTATCATGGCCTATCAGCCCATCAGCCTAATGACAAACGGCCGGACACACAGACAGACATGTGCAGACATATAGCGAAGTTTCCGTAGCAAAAAACTGCAAAGAAGTTCGCTAGTCGAAAGTTTTGTTTTGATCAATTTTCCAAAAACATAATGTCAATGCGCTGTTTAAATTACGTCCTTACAATACTTTTTAACTGGTATGCATAAAAAGCTACAATACATAATATTCAAAAATGCAAATGTATTGAATAACTGTCCAGTTGAATAGACGTAGCTACATATTGACATTGCGACCCTGGTACATATTTATAAGTTAGTATTATTTAGAACCTGATTAAATATGCACATTAAACAGTTTATACTACGTATATGCACATTAATTGGAATATTTTTAACAAAAATTCGACTTATTTCTTTCTATGTTAAATCATTTATCTGTAATTGTTGCCATATCAAATACTTTCCGTAGATGAGAGACAGAGAGAGATACTTTTTTTTTAATTCCCGCCAAATTTTGACATCAGCTGTCACTTATTTTTTTTAATCCAACATGGACTCGTGCTGGGAGGATTACAGAAAATTGAATTTTTAAAGAATTAAATTGTTGATAATTATCAGAAATTGCTACGGATATTTTAAAATCCGTTCTTTTAAAACTGTAATAAATCTGTGAAACCTTAACACCGATTTGGCGACAGTCCAAGGCGGTGTTAAGTGCTATATTCACGATTAAAAAGAAGCAAAATGTAGGCAAATCCATTGAAATTAAGTAGACGATTTTTATAATATTATCGAATTATAATTGACAAAAGTAATTATTATAAGCAATGAAATATGGCATTCCCACGGCATTCCATTTTTTAATTCAAAAGTCGAACATATCAATTTCCAATGTTAAAAAAAAACATTTCTCTTTGATAGTCTGGTAGCGTCATTAATATTTAATTAAAAGTAACAATAATATATTTTAATAATGCGTTGGTATTCAGTTTTTATTAACATATTTAAATATTGCATAATAGCTTAACAATGAAATTTTAAATGAAGTTAAACTGTATTCAAAAATAAGGTTTTAATATCAATTACATTCGTAGTTATAATACGTGTTTTAATACATTTTTATATACATAATACATCTATACTAATATTATAAAGCTGAAGAGTTTGTTTGTTTGAACGCGCTAATCTCAAGTATTACTGGTCCGATTTGAAAAATTCTTTCGGTGTTAGCTTATTTATCGAGGAAGGCTTATAAGCTTCACATATCACGCTAATACCAGCTAGTTCACAATAAAATAAATAAAGTTACCACTCAATGCAGTGGAAGATGAAGCTGTTAATAGATATCAATTATTAACATTTGAGATTGAACACATTATTATAATCTGTACCTACTAATAAGTTATTTATGATTTCAAATAGAAATTAAAATCTTCAATCCTCTTAAATATTACATAAATACTTGAGTTGAATTATAATAATAGTATTTTTTTTAATTATGTATGTATGTTAAGCATTTTTATGGGAGAAAGTGACCTCAAAAATTATAATACCGTCTCATATTATTTCAGAGGAAAAATAGAGATAGATGGAGTAATTCTTAGAACCTTACTTTTACCTTTAAGGGACATTAGGGTCCTTCAGAGGTTTCCAAAAGTGTCGTGAAAACGATTAATTTAAATTAACAACTTTAGAGGAGAAGATAATAGGACTGTTGAGAAACCCACGATATAAATTTAATTATAATTATTCGAATTATATTCGGCCTCATTAATTTTTAAGCTATTGCATAGCTTCTATCGCGGGCCTTGAGCGCAGGGACCGAATCGAGAAATTCCGTAACGAAAAAACCTCACGCTCCCCACTCCGACAGGCGCGGAGGTGTGGCTTGAAGGCATGCTATGCAATAGCTTTACCGCGACAGTCCCCGAGTGCCACACGTCTTTTTTTATATAATATTAGATAATTAGCATTTTTTATATACATATAATTAAATGTAATTTAGTTACTGGAATGATTTACTTCATGATTTAGAATTACTTATTCATATTAATAAGTTAAAATTTAGATTTAGAATTCTATTCGGTACATTCTAGAAGATTTGCTGCATTTTTATTGAAGAAATAGCATGGAATATATTGTTATTTCTATATGAATGTTGATGAGGCATATCACTTAAGTGACGTGTTTAACACAACAATACCTAGGCATTTCTTTCATTATTATTTTGCATTATTGTATTAATTATAGACACCAGTAATTGTTAACTTGATACACAATATTTTCAAAACGAATTAAATCAGTACCAAGAAATTTATGAAATATAAGATACTATTTTTATTAGGGTTGATAAGACATTGAGGGTCTGGATCTTAGGCTTAGCACATAACTAAATTAAAACATTATCGTAGACTATCCAAAAATTGTACTAAATATCTAAAGCCTTAATCCAGTCATACGATATAGGGACTAATGAGAAATCACTTTGATTTTTAAGTATAAATAATACATCTGCTATTATCTTTCACTAATTAAAAATGTGTTTGAAACCACGGGGCACAGCTAGTATATTCTATGACGTCACTGAACGTAAATGCTAATTTTTATTATAATGATGACCTTAATATTAACACTATCACGTGAATGTTTGTTAATCGATTAATTTTAAAGGCCAGTTTTCACAAGTTTCTGATAAAGTCACTGATAGCTTATTTAACACTTCTTTACTCATATTTTCATACAATATTTGTAATTTAAACTGAAACAAGCTAGTCTGAAATTACTAAAATAGTGTAACTTACAAAATACCATAATTACAAATTTTAATAGCACTTTTACTTATAACTAATTTCAATATACGACTTACCGTTAAAATAGCGCTTTAGGAAATCACAAAAAAATATAAAATCAATTCGGGAATAGAACCTGTGGACACCGGCCGGATACCACTACGCGTCTGGACTCAGGTAACCACAAACCATGTTTATAAAATGGACATTTTAAAAATATTTATACGGGGTGTTCACTTTTGTGACGTTCAATCTATTAGAAATAATTACTAACTTGATTCTTTAGGAAGAAAGAGTTCGTAGAGTTTGAATTTTTATCTATACTAATATTATAAAGCTGAAGAGTTTGTTTGTTTGTTTCAACGCGCTAATCTCAGGAACTACTGGTCCGATTTCAAAAATTATTTCGGTGTTAGATAGCCCATTTATCGAGGAAGGCCCATTTATTTATATCATCACGTTAAGACCAACAAGAGCGGAGCAATGCGGGTTAATCCGCGGGGCACAGCTAGTAAATTACATTCTTAATTCATACTAATTTCTGAATATGGGATTTTTTTATACTTAGGGCAATAAAGGTATTGGCTACAGACTATAATATCTTCTTTCCCGCTTGATTCAGTGTGCTTATGAAAAAGAAAATGAAAGAAAAATCACAAAGAAGCTTGCATAATAAGCTAGGATCGCAATCTCGATCCTATTGTTGCAACTTACTGGTAATTGTGGGTAATTTCTCGCCAATAGAAAATATAGCAGCTTTTTCCCTTTAGAGCCGATTTTTCAATGCTTGGATAAAACTTATCCGTCCAATAAAGTATTACACGATAAAATTAAAATGTCACGTAAACTGTCAAATACGGGCAATTAGAATACGTTTTTAAAATGGTAGTTTTATACATTATTCGACGAATAAGTTTTAACCAAGGATTGAAAAATCAGCCCTTATTAAAATACACTTTTTTTCTTTTGAACATGCTTTATTAAGAGGTAATAAAGCACACTATTGTTACCATTATTCTTCATGTTTATGGTGATAATTTCATCGTTCATATTGTAAAGTATCTAAGATTTTGAGACCGGAGATACAGTTCTGAAAGATTTTATTTTATAAATAAGAAAACCAGATCTATTATTTACAAAAAATCATCTGTTATAGAAAATAGCCTCTTTTAGGTAGGTACGTAATTTATAATTTATGAAGATACCTTTTTTATGACCTTTGATATTTTAAATAAAACTCCACTTCGAATGCTAAAATAAACACGTTACTTTCCTAAAATAACTTCTAAAGGCATTTTTAATTTATTTACATAAAACATTTGAAATATATTTTTAAAGAATAGAAAAAATTGGATTCGAACCCGCGTCTTTCGCAAAATCCCACCTCGTGATCGATTTTTTCCCGTTCTTGAATTTTTTTTATTCATAAAGCATTTGAAATAAATGAAAACAATACACTTGAAATAGTTTAATATAATAAATATTTTTAAACCAATTCTCTCAAAGTTTTGACATATTGTTCCATGCTCCTTCGTCAGCTGTCACGAACACGACGAGAACTTTTACAGCCTACGATATCCTACGTTATAATTGGAGGTATAAAATATTTTAACTTATTACAATAGAGCTCAAATATTATTTGAATTATTATAAATTCGGGTCTGGAAAATGTTTCATAAAATAACTGCAATATTAAGGGTCATGTTTATAATCTATATGATAAATAATATATGTATTATGAAGACTAAGAGTTGAGCTTAAAGCTTCTTGAAGGATTAATTAATATAAGTATTTTATTTTATTTAAAAAAAAAATGTTTGCGCGTTGTTTTTTTTGGATGAATACTAGGTATCAATTCATGATTAATGTAGTTTCAATGAAGCAGTCCTTATAACCTATATTTATTTAATCATAATTTTTAAGTAAGTGGACAGTACCTATTCTACAGATGATGTATATGTAGCAGTAGTATTATTTGTTGAATCCTTGTTGAATCCTCTAGTTCTTAGTTCAGAACAGAGCTGCCAATCGATACAGGTATCTACCAACCTGGACTGCGTGAAATTCAGTTTCAACTGATTTTATTGAATTTCAATTTCTATGTGACTCTATCATTCGTATAAGAATGTACCTATACGAATAACTCGGAAGAAGGTATTCTCTTTTTAACCGACTTCAAAAAAAGGAGGAGGTTATCAATTCGGCCGGTATGTTTTTTTTATGTATGTACACCGATTACTCCGAGGTTTCTGAACCGATTTACGTGATTCTTTTTTTGTTCGATGCGGGATGGTGTCGAATTGGTCCCATAAAAATTTTATTCGGATAGGCCCAGCAGTTTTTATTTTATGAGCATTTTTGTCTGTATTTGTAAATGTTGCAAACGTGCAAGTTTGAAGTCGGTTGTTTTTAACGCAGTTATAACTCCACTTGTTACCTGACTTATTTGTTGTCTTGTTAAGAACTGTAAAAAAGTATAAGCTATAATATTTATTAGCTTGAGTATATTTGCCTATGATATTAGCTAGAACTCATCGTCATCATCATCAGCCCACTAAGTCCCCATAGCTGGGACACGGGGCTTTCGAGAGGGATCTGGAAATCAATCAGGATAAAATAAAAATAAAAACTTTGCACATCTCTTTGCAAACTCTAAGACCCTTCGTAACTAACAAAGCCTTATTTAACAAGAATCCCATTGTTTACAAGACAGAAGTCACGCAATGTCGCGAACATCGTACGCATATAAAACTCAAGCCATAATCCACAACTTTTCTTAAGCCTGTAGCTGACGTTTGGCTCATTTGATGTGTACCGAAGTTAAGCCGGGACCTTAATTTTACACGCATTGCATATAAATGTAGTTAGCTTGGGACTTTTTAAACTCAATTATTATATGAGTTATGTAGAATAGGGTGTATGAATTGTTTTATTGAATTAATAGTACGTGTGGGTACTTTCGTGTCCATGGTAATTGAGGAGCCATTTTGTTTCCTGGAATTCGTGAATAATTTGAAAGTTATAGAACACTAGCTGTGCCTCGCGGTTTTACCCGCATTGCTCCGCCCCTGTTAGTCGTAGCGTGATGATATATAGCCTATAACCTTCCTCGATAAATGGGCTATCTAACACTGAAAGAATTTTTCAAATCGGACCAGTAGTTCCCGAGATTAGCGCGTTCAAACAAACAAACAAACTCTTCAGCTTTATAATATTAGTATAATAGATTTAAAGCTGTTTGTCACCCCTCCTACCTACTCAGAATTGTGGAGACTTGATAACTTCTGCTCAATAATATATTTCCTATTATCACTGATAACTAGAAAGTGTAATATAATATTGCACTGTTTAGTAAACTTTATCAATATGTATTCATAGTGCAAACATGAATTATTACAGTAAATTGACGTAAATCGACCAAATTGATAAATAATTCACTGAATGTTGCTGCTATTATATTTGAGTCCTGATGTTTGAACCAATTTTGAACTCCCGGCTTTTCCATATCAATGAACAAAGGCATTCCTTTGATTTAGTCCACGTATTGCTTTCATAGTTTATACTAGGTAACGCATGCGACTTCCCCCGTATAAAAAAATGTTTTTTGATAAAAATATTCGCGATTCACCAGTGAAAGCTTTCAAAATTGTCTAAAAGTTGTTTCGGAGATAGCCAGATGGATAAATATTTTTATGTAGGTTTAATTTTAGAAAAGATTCGCATTCGCGCAAAAGGCTGTTAATAAAACAAAGTATAAAAGAAAACAAATTTATTTGTATATAGAAGGGCTTTTAAACTCCTTAATTATTTATAATACGATTTTAATTAATTAGGAAAATGTGATTAAGTGAAACCCGCTAAGCTATTATCAAAGACTAGGTTCATTAAAGTTAGAACACCCTGTGTGTTACGCTTCAATTTCGGTATATACTATGTCAATGGTATAATTAATACAGGGCGTATTGAATACTGCCCAGTTGTAACGGATTCTTACAGTAACAGCTGATTTGTTGTTCAAGCATAGGTAGCATAGTGTTGTAGGAAGTCATTTGTAAGATGAGGTATAATTTGAAAGGACACAGGCCTCTCAAAAGTAAATATGATATAAATTTCCCATAAATATAACAGCTTGGGGATATTCTAATAGCAACACCAATTAAACTATATTTCTTAAGTAATGTTTATCAGAAATTAATAAAATCCAAGCATCTTATAAAATGATTTATTATTACTAATATTAAAAACATCACAAATATAACAATAAATTTAAATACGTCATGCATATCATGCCATAGTAAAGAAATATGCATATGTTTAACGAAATATGCTCATTATGATATAAATAACACGGGAAAAACCAGCCATTTCACATTCAGTCCAGTTCCACCACTTGCACAGCAACAATTACGGCGTACGGCAGGACATTGTTTGTAAATGAGGTGTTTTGAGCCGATAGTCCCGTGACCCCTGCCGGTCGACTATATTACCCTAATCATATAACACTTGCCTTGGAAAAAGTTTGATGTGCGGGGAAAAACTACCCCTAGAATTTTCTTCTTTACTTCAAATAGTTCTTTTTTGTTACGATCTTTTGTCTATGTAGGAAAACTCAAACTCAAACATTCATTTATTCAATTAGACTACTATTTAGTAGCACTTTCGAATCGTCATTACATAGTATTTTTAACATTTACCACCGATTCGGAAAGCAGTATCTATGAAAGAAAAACTAACAAAACAAAATAAATTCTATATAGCTTTATAGATTTTATTTAACACTTTTATAAAAAAAATAAAAAAAGGAGATACAGTCTTCTTTTATGAAGAAAAAAAGGAAAGCGTTTTTAATTATAATTGCGTAATAACTTGCGTATTTATATTTTATTAACATTTTTTAAATAAATTAATAACATGTAGAATGTTCGAATTGTATGTTTATTCCAGCTGATTTTACATACGATAGTGACATGAATATCGATGTAACGAGAACATGAAAAAAAAAACAATTTAAATTGAAAAACAAAAAGGATGCATGGAAGCATTGACAGCTGGTGACATATTAAAAACATAAAATATGAAGATCACGTTTTGAATTTTCAGCGGCTCTTCTATTCAGAATATCGATTAGTGTATATATGTATGGAATATCAGTGTATTTAGAGCCGGTTTTATAGCTTCCTGCATAGCTTATTTGTTAGTTAAATTGACACAATTTGTATAAGGAAAATTTACGTCAAAAAGTGTCAAATAGATATCAGGGAGATTATCAGTAAGCAGTGAAAGCGGGCCTTAAATACGTTTTTTTATACCACAACCGACAAAGGAGCGGGCGGTGTACTGATGAAAATGATCACCGCCGCCCATGAACAATTGCAAGGTAACTTTGCGATTGTTTTGCCGTCCTTTGAGAGACGTTAAACATAAAGAGACATTAAATTATAACTTGTATTATATTATGTCACATTTATATGAAAAAGTAGTGACATATATATATGGGCGGATGGCCATAATCATCGGAATCACCCATATCTTCAGTAAATTATAATGTTGGTGGAAACAAATGAATCATCAATGTTGCAAACAAATGTTATGTAATCGCACAAATCTATGCGCTAGTAATTAGGGAATCACTTGATCAATCGCTTTTAATTAGTTTTGATACAACAATGCACAAGATTACTCGGAACAATAGCGATTCGTCGCAAACGTGGTGCTCTAGCCGTTCTTCGTTTGTAACCAAGCAACGTCTGCAGCCGACCATCGACGCGACGCTCCGCTAGATCGACAGTTGTCAAATCTCGTTCCGATGTAATTCTCATCAGCCAGTAATACTTCTACCAGCCAGTAATACTCCTACATATATTTTATAATTAATAAATTTTCATTAAAAGGTACAAATAATAAATTCGATGTAACAAACGCTACGTTGAAGAAATACGCGTTAGAATAAATAATATATAACCATTTATGCATAGACTATAGACATGCTATACAATGTTTACCTAGGCCTATTAAGTTCAGAGGTCGCGAGGCATCTACCATGAATTTCGATATCTGTAGAACTGAAAACCCTTCACAAAAGTTAATTAATTGGAAGAGGTTGAAATTGTAATGAAAAGATCCTTTGAGCAGTATTGAATATCGTAATTTTTAGACTAAATGGCTCTTGATAACAATTTAAACTAGGTAGCGTTAATTTAAATTCAATATTGTTTTCGTTTTACTTTCAAGTACAGGAGGCAGTTAAAAATTATGTTCATGATATAAAATATCTTAAAAAACCCTGTAAATTATAAGATTATTCAAAAATATTGCTTAATTTGTCTTGACAAAGCCAGGTTAATTTACTTGAGAAAGGCTGGGCCGAGTATAATCATTAATTTATCTTTTGTTGAGGTCTTTTCTTCAAAGGAACAATAACTATTCGAACTTGAAATTAAAATTCAAGACGCAATACGGCAATACCAAGTTCCTAAGGTTATATTTATTACATTTTTGTTGAATATTAACTTAATATAATTTTAGGGTGTAATTCTTTTGTGTTCAATATAATATTAAATACAATTTATATATTTTGAGTTATTTGTTTAGGTAGTAATAACCATCTACAACCGAAAGAGTAGCAAGCCCAGGCACGGAAAGACAAGCACAGGAAATACTGCCTCACTATTTTTTCTAATAAATTTATAATTGACTAGCGGTCCGCCCCGGCTTCGCCCGTGGTACATATTTCGCTATAAAAGGTAGCCTATGTTCTTTCTCAGGGTCTGAAGATTATCTGTGCCAAATTTCATCAAAATCGGTCCTGTAGTTTATGTGTGAAAAAAAAACATACAAACCTTTCCTCTCTATTTATATGGTGTTATATGTTTTCTTGTAAGCGATACGGTATAGTGCTGGAAACATACATAGAACGTGAATAATACCTGAATCTAGTTTGTTAATAACGAACATTTAAATATTGTAGTTATTTAATATTGACTCTGACTACTGCCAAAAGGTGAAAGGTTCGGTTACAGTTACCGTTTAATAGTTGTATTTTGCTGAAAATTTTCTATCCTATTGTATGGTATTTGTTAAATCTTAAAGTAAAAATTAATCGGTAGGTATATTATACACTAGCAGTGCCCCGCGGTTTTACCCGCATTGCTCCGCTCCTGTTGGTCACATCACATCGTGATGATATTATATTTAGATATAGTCTATAGCCTCCCGATAAATGGGCTAACACCGATTTTTTTTTCAAATCAGACCAGTAGTTTCTAAGATTAGCGCGTTCAAACAAACAAATAAGCTTCAGCTTTATAATATTAGTCAGATTAGTATAGAATAAAAAGTCGTGATAGTTACCCCACTCGAGACCGGCTTAACAGATTTCTTTAGTCATTTTAGTTTTGTTTGATTTGTCTCCAAAATTTGTAGAAATTAGTCATTGTAATCAATTCATAAGTTACCACAATCATATTATTGTTTGAATGTGAAATAACAATAATGTTTGACTCAGGAAACGCTCGGGGTCAGCTAGTATAATAATATATTTGCACTATTACAATAGGTCCATAAATTTACGGTGAAAATTTTTACAAATGTTGACAAATTTTGTTAACGACTTATTAATGTAATGAATAAGTCATTGACCCTTTCAATAAAAGTTTTTTCTATTAATTAAGGAAAACTCTGAAAGGGACTTTAAAAACTTAAATAATTGTATTATTACATAGGCAATATTTTAATTTAATTTTAAATTACGCTTATGTAAGTTATAAAATAGAAAATGGTAGGTGTAGTCGGGCTAAATACTTCTTAAAAATATCTCAAATAAGCCTGTTTACCATCAAAATTTTAATAATACAACATTGGGGAAACTACGATTTCTATTATTTCTCCTTAAAAGTTATAACACGTTTTAAATGATAGCATTTTATAGTAATTTTCAAAACGAATTCACTAAGGTCAGATAGACCTTTCTTGAGCCGCTTGTATAAATCTACATGCGTGCATGTGTAATGACTAGGTATTGAACTTCGAATGCATGCATGCATTTTGTGCATAAGATCCTGTTAACTGAAGCAAAAGAAACATGTCATAAATGGGCGGGAAAACGTTTCAAATAGGACCACAGATAATATACTACCCACAAAATTTCGCGTCATTTGTAACAGGATGGCGGTTCTACAGGAGTCTTAGTACGCAATGACAAAAAGAAAAATGATGGTCCGAACGCTGATACCGGATGCGTTAAGATACTGTAATATAAAATATAACAGTATCTTAAGATAAAATATTATAGTATCTTCACCGTGTGTGACACGCTTAACGCATGGAATATAAGGGCTAAAAAAAAAAACATCCGTCTTACGCTTTTTCGATCAGGCCACG